>PVIC010040144.1:0-16807 GCA_004025085.1 Thryonomys swinderianus | reverse complement strand
GAAATAGACATGTCCTTCTCTACCTGACCTTCATACTCCTAAACAGAGAATTTAGTTAGTTTCACTTGGTAGTAACAAATGGTTCAAGTATTATTACTGTCATTCATTTCAGTCCATATGTAGGATAACACTTCCAATTCTTTGGCTTTGACAGAAGAAAATATTTTGTCTGACTCTCCCACTGAAAACTGGATGAAAAGTTTATGGTTATAGTCTATTTGCTTCTGGAATGAGGTCTATTCATCTTTTAAAACAGAATAGTGGTTGAAAAAAATTTGTGTTGAAAAATGAGATGAATCATTTTGCATTTCTCCATTGACCTCTGAGCCATTCCTAAAGAATGGGCTGGGGATTTAGCTCAATGGTTCCAGTGCCTCCCTAGCAACCATAAGGCCCCTGGTTCGATCCCCAGTAACCACATAAAACAATACCAGGTGTGGTGATTCACGCCCACCAGCAATCAGTACCACACACCACAGTGCCAGGCGTGGTGGCTCATGCCTGTCATCCCAGCACTCAGGAGGCAGAGGCAGGAGGATTGCTGAGTTTGAGGCTTGCCTGAGCTACACAGTGAGCTGAGGGCCAGCCTGAACTACAAAGTGAGACCCTGTCTCAAAAAAAAAAAAAAAGAGAGAGAGAGAATGTTATAATCATTGCTGGGGATTTAGCTTAGTTGTTACGTCTGCCTGACAAACACAAGATCCTGAATTCGATCCCTGGTACCACACACCACAATGCCAGGTGTGGAGCTCACGTCTGTAATCCCAGCACTTGGGAGGCAGAGGCAGGAGGATTGCTGTCAGTTCGAGGTTACCCTGAACTACACAGTAAGTTAAGGGCCAGTCTGAACTACAAAGCAAGACCCTGTCTCAAAAAATTAAAAAAAAAAAAGAAAGAAAAGAATGTTATAGTCCCACTGTACTTAGGCCATGATGAGCATATTCCCACTACAGTTGGAGTCTTATGGATAATGAGCCCTGGATAGACTTGTATGTCCTTTAAGTAGCAGAGTGGACAGAAGAACCGTGAAGCTTTAGCTAAATTGACTGATCTCACTCTTCAGTGATAATTCTATCATATAGGCATTGTCTGCAGAGATGGAAAAAATAATTCCTGTCTTCTTGAACTATCTCTTAGAAAGTTCAAGTACAAGAATTACTTCAGCTAGTTATTTCTACAGGAACCACTTCTTATAATTCCTCTATTGTAAACTGGTGGTATGCTGGGTTTAACAATAGATTATTTTGAAGTGGGAGGAGAAGTTCCAATGTATAGCACTTATAGATTTATGGCATAAATACTCCCCAGCAGCGAATGAATAATTACTGGGAGGGTTGGCACAAGATATGTGTAGTAGACTCTCACCAACTGATGTCAGACAGCTATGGCACATTACCAAATAAGTTATACTTTTATTTTTTGCATATTTAAAAAGTTCTAAAATTGAGACATGTCCTAAAATCACTGTGTAAGTTAACGACAATAGTTTCTTCCCCACCCCCAAGAGTTGCTATTAAATTAGCGATGTAATACACCAAAAATATAGCAGTGAAATAAATTTAGAACATACTTTAAGGATTTTAGTTCTTAAATAGATTGTTTGGACATTACTAAATTGTGAGGGCAAACTAAAGACTTTTTGAAATATGGGAGATTTGTTCATTCTTAGTGCCTAAAAGAAGAATATATTAGTTAAAATAATAAAAAATTAAGTTATATTTTAGGTTTAAAGCATCAAAATATTAACTTTATCATCCAAGAAACCGTATTGAAATGGAAACTAATACCTGAAAGACTGCATCTGGAATCTCTCTATCATAGAGGGGCATTTGCTGCAGGAGGGAAAGATCTAATCGACCTGCATTTCTGAGTTGCAGAAGCTGGAAACGTTTACTTTTTTTCATTTCTCCTTCAGAAACAAAGTTAAGTTCATCTTGCAGTTTTTCAAGACGGAAATACCGTGGAGCATCCTGCCCTGTTTGTCTCATATACTATAAACACAAAAATGTAAAGTCTTAAAATACTAATTTGATAAAAGCAAGAGTTATTTCAAAACATTCTCCATCAGAAGATACACAATTCACGGTACAAGTAGGAACAGAGCAGTTGAATCTGTAGAGGGATAGGACCCGCCATAATTAGTATATAACCTTGCTTATGAGGCTTCCCAAACTTTGCCCAGTTGTGAGTTACACAGCAAATAAAAATCTGTGTTCCATACAAAAAAAAAAGAAAAGATGAGTTTTTTCCTATTTGGTTGCCCTAAGAGCTAGGAAACAATCAACATTTCTGTATATATGTAACGAATCTTGCCTATCAGTTGGGACGCCCTAGTCTAGGAGAACTTAATCTTACTAATCTAATGTACGAGGTGCCTTTATGTGACATATGCAAATAAGGGAATCGTAAATGTGAAGAATATTGCTAGCTACCATCAGAAACAAAGACTGATTAGCTGTGGTCCTATAAGAAAAGATAAAGCTCATGAAAAAATAATTATAGTAATAGGCAGAAATACATTAGCATCATAAGAGTTTCTAAAAGAAAAAACAGAAGAGAGAGTGAAAGGAAGGAAGCAAAGATGGGGGAGGGGAGAAGAACGGAAGGAAGAAAGAGGAGAGAAAAAGTCGACGGGAAGGCAAGGAAAGAGGCACGCAGGGCGGGCTGGGGCCTACGGAGGGCGCCTCGCGGCAGAGGCGCCGGGGACACGGCTGTGCGGACAGCGCCCGCGACGCACACAGCACGCCACTCGGGAGAGTGCCATTTCCCGGATGACGGGCCCTCAGGGCGCCCACCAGACGCGCTGGGGAGTTACTGGGCGTCTGCGGTGCCTGCCTGGAAAGCACGCAGCAGGCTATGGCCAAGTCCAGAGGGGCAGAGTTTAGGAAGTAAATTATGTTTACAGTGCTCATATTTGCTATAACTTACCATAAGAAATTCCATTAAATCAGAATATTCTGGATTATTTGGATCAATTCTGACTTCATCTGCCCATTGAAAAAGCTTCTGTGCATTAATAAAGAATGGAATTTCAGGAACACCTCTCACAGCTACGTTCCTTAACAAACTAACAGAGAGAAAATATATTGTGATTTTCACACATCATGTGAGCTAGGCATCATTATACAATCTAAAGGCTACCCACTTGAGGCATTTACAGAAAAATCTATTCATTCTTCATAAGAGAATGTGTATATGTACCAATTCCTCATGCATTGCAACATATAACAAAAAGGGAAAAATTAAAAACACAACAAAAATACATCTTCTAGTTCTTCTTGTATTCTATCATAGCTTTTTGATAAACATATACTCTCCCTTAGTGCAATCCCAATTGAAATCCTGACAACATGTTTTACAGATCTAGAGAAAATAACCCCAAAATTCACCTGGATCCACAGAATACCTAGAATGGCAAAAGCAGTTCTAGGTAACAAGGACATGGTGGGGGGTATCATGATCCCCAACATGAAACTATACTACAAAGCCACTGTGTTTAAAACTGTATGGTACTGGCAAAGTAACAGATTCAAGGATCAGTGGCATAGATTAGAAGATGCAGAAACAACTCCGGATACACTAAGCCACCTCATCTTTGACAAAGGTGCCAAACACCCCCAATGGAGGCAAGATACCATCTTTAACAAATGGTGCTGGAAAAATCGGACTTTAATCTGACAAAGGCTAAATCTACACTTGATCTTAGCCAAAAGGCCGAGAAGCGATTGACAAAAGCTAAATCTAGACCTATCTCTCTCACCATATAGTAAATTAAAATTAAAGTAGATCAGAGACCTAAATATTAAAAGAAACACTAAACCTACTGGGAAACAGATAAGGTAAAACTTAGAGACACTGACTTAGGGAGAGACTTTCTGGACCAAACCTCTATAGCACATGAACTAGCAGAAAAAAAATCAACAAATGGGATCTCGTCCTATTAAAAAGCTTCTGCACAGCAAAAGAGACAGAAAGTTTTATAAGGGTAAAATATTCTACAATAAAATATTCTATAAATATTCATCTTTGCCATCTCCACTTTGTGGATAGCTAAACTATAGTGCATACTTAATTACATGGTAATTACTGAATGTACTCTGTAAACCCAAACCCATAGTAATTTAGGATTCTTTTGGATAGAATATTCAATACTAAATCTAAATCCAAATATTTTCTTAAGTGAATTTAGGTAAACAACACACAATACATAAACTTTAGATTGTGTCTTTACAGTTGAAGTATAATAGCGAGTAATGCAAATAAGTGGGCAGTATGGGCCAGATATGTATCTTTGGTCATATGAGACCATCATCAAATATTACAGCTGTAAAAGATAGGCTAATATTAGTAACAGATCCTCAGTGATCTAGAATAGGCCAAGTGCAGAAGAAATTCAGCCCTGAAGAGCAAGGATTTCTTGAAAGCCATCAATTATCTTAGTTATTTACTGTATTCACAGAGAATCTCTTCTACCATGTGGAGTTAGAAAAATCTAGACCATATTTCTAAGATTCCTTTATGAAGTCCTTAAGAAAAGTTTCTGTCCATAAATAAGGATTTCAGAAATCCTTTTCTGACATAGTCAATAATGTTTTTTTTTTTTTTTTTTTTTTTTTTGCTTTTTGAGACAGGGTCTCGCTCTGTAGTTCAGGCTGGCCCTGAGCTCACTATGGTGCCCAGGCAAGCCGCCGCGAACTCAGCAATCCTCCTGCCTCTGCCTCCCGAGTGCTGGGATGACAGGCGTGAGCCACCACGTCCAGCGTTGTGGTATGCGGTCTTGATTGTTGGTGGGTGTGTCTCCACGCCCAGCATTCTATGTGGTAACCGGGGATTGAACTCAGGACCTTGCGCTTGCGCGGCAGGCACTGGAACCACTGAGCTAACCCTCCGGCCCAGTCAATAATGTTTTATCCCAAACATGGAAATTCACTTTAAAATGTCTCCTTTCCGTGACCTCCTCTATGAACATACATCTTCTCAAGCCCTTGCTGATAAACCCATTCTCTGGAACGCTGAGATGTAACCAAAATTACAAAAAGATGAAGAGCAAACAGTCCGTCTTTACTCCCTACTCTGCTCTCGTGGTTGGATTGCTTTGGTATCTTTGTCACAAGAGATCTCCAGGACCCTATGCCCTTGGCACATCATAATGTATTTTCCTTTTCCTAAGAACAGTTTTAGCCCAGACCGTCTAGAAAATAGAGCCATAAAAGCAAAGCTAAATGTTAATGAACAGATTATGGAGAGAAATGTATCTTTTTTTTTTAAAGAAAGTTATGATTGGGTTTCAACAAAACCTCACAATTTCTTCCTCAGTGAAGTGAAGACCCTCCGAGCCTTGTTACCCTGCCTGCCCCAAGTTCAGCTGAGGACTGTGTCGGAATCGACAGTCACCCGCACACCCTCTCTGCAGCCGAACACTACGTGCACAAAGCTGTTCCTTGGCTCAAGATCGAAGTGTTAAAGATTTGCGCTTTGTAGATGAGCTGGAGGTAACACGTAAAGGGGAAGTGAAATTCCTGAGACAAATAATAATACTAAGATTTTTCCTTTCTACAAAGAGGTAGTGAACACATAAATCACTCTTTAGTAATCTGGAATGAATGAACAACTGGGAAGCCCTAGAAATAAAACCTTTGAGAGTCATAGCCTTTGCTTATAAGTTAAGGGTTGTGGATATACCTCTCCCAGCGTCCGCGTGGCTAAAATCCTAAGCATTGGAGAGATATACGACACTCTCTTACACATAAACACATCTCCTCTTAGTATAATCACTTGGGTAAAAAGCAAGCCAATCTTCAAATAAACTAAATTGTTCCGACTGCTGTTTGGGTTTTCCCTCTACACAGTTATGTTTTATTTGACGTCTGGCTGGGACTACATTGTTTTCCAAATGTAAAACTTTGTTACCTGCAGTTTGCTGAGCTCAGTGACTGGGACACAGGTGTCAGAGGAACGCCATTTTCATCTGAGGCCCACGATAGGCAATAGCTAAGTTTTCCTGATGCTGAAAGACAGAGCTCTTCGGTTCCACTTTCCTCAAGAAGAAAAGGGACATCTGTTCGCAAAAGACATTAAAGACATGACTTGTTTGGGCGGTGTCGGTCGAAGGACACGATAGCTTCTCCCCGTGACCTCTGCGCACGGAGCCCTGAGTGAAGCCCTGTGCTGACCCCAGCTTTCCTCCAAGAGCTGCCCCTCATTTCTTCCCTAAGATACTTCGAGGAAGAGCTTCACACAAGCAAAAAAGAAAAAGAAAATACTGAATGTCCTACACACAGATAAATGTCTGTCTTTCCTGCCTGATTTCTGGAAGTTTCTTAACCCTTCCTTCTGGGGATGGCTTCCAGCAAGGGAAGTCTGTCGGCAGCAGAAAACTCTGCCTCTCTCTTCGCCATATCCCTGAGTCTCTCGTTTCTCCACTTTTTCCACCTTGACAGAGTTGTGCAGCGCCACTTAAAACCTTTGCTGCACTCCCAGGTCTCCTAACGTTCCCTTCCTCTTGGTCTCCATACGCTGTTTCTCCGCTCTCTCCGTCCTCCTGGCTTCTTTTGCCTGCTCTTTCCTCCTTTCTTTGACTTATTCACATTTTCTTCCTTTGCACCAGACGGGTACAAGTTTGCGAAGCCCCCGCACGGCTGACACAAGGGAATCTTGGGGAGACGGAGAGGACAGACGATAGTTTCACAGATGGCCTCACTTTCACCGCATGAGAGAAAAGTCATTTGAAACACAAAGGAACAGAAACGCTCCTTTTATTTCCCTGTCCTCTTCCGAGTCCCTTCCTTCCCGCCTTTTCTCCCTCCCTTCCCTGCACGCTGGGAAGCCGGATCGCACGCTCTGGAACACGCCGTAGGCGACCAAAGAAGAGAGGGAGGCGCAGAGCAGCCGCCAGGGAAGCGGGGCTCGGGTCTGGACGAGCACGTCTGCCCCAGCGGCCCAGGCACAGCTCAAGTGTTAACTATGAATTTTAAATTTCCAAGGGTCTGATTCAAGACAAAGTTTGAACCGTGCTTAGCACTGGAAAGGAGAATTTAATTCATTTTAAACCAAGCATAAATGCAAGATTTGTTCCTCATGTAAATGACTCAGGGTCTTCTGAAGAAAACTGGGGAGACATTTTAAATACACTCACTGCTTCCTACTTCTCCATCCGCAGGTGTGACCAGCTTATCAGAACTAAATTCTACATATTCTGAAACAGTTTTGCCTTTCAGTTCCGTGTTGCTAGGTAAGGGTAAATATAATTTTGCCAGTAAGTTTGTCCTTTTACTTATTTCATAAACCTAAATGTAAAAGAAATAAAGTATACAATATATTGAAAATTACACAATAGAAAAATAAAAACATAAGGACCCTCAATAAGATACTATGTTCATTTTTTAAAAATACCATAATAAAATATAACATTTTATTCACATACTTAAGGAAAAAGTAGATAATCACATGACCTTAGAAATATAATCATTTTTACTGGTTTTATAGAAAATGAGCCAAATAAGTTTGCCAAAATGTTTTTGAAAATATAAGTACATATTGTATCGTACACTAATAACATCATTTTTAGCACTTTAAAAGTTCTTAATCACATTTAAACCTAATAAAAATGATAGGAAATAGACTTTTACCTTCCCATGTTATAAACAATGAAACAAAAGGAAGCTCTTGATCAAACTATATTAATTTTTATTTTGCAGTACCGGGGATCAAACTCAGGCCCTTGCACTTACAAAGTAGGTGCTGTAACACTTAGCCAGATCCCCAGCCCTCAAACTGTATTAATTTTAACGTGATTAAACTCTGGGTGAATACCTTAGGGAAAAGAGGAAGTCACTGGTTCAAGGAACCCCAGGATTAGTTTAATAAGCTGTGGGAACTAGGGAGGGAAGAAAGTTCTAGAAGGAGAAAGAGATGCCAGGAGCCCCAGGGAGCTCCAGCCCCCCAGCACTTCTGATTCTATGTGCTGCGCCTCATGTGGAGTTTCATCTAAGTTAAGTGTCCTAGCTATAAGCCTAATTTCTTTTTCAGTAGAAACACCTCATCCTGACCTACACTGTGCTGTTAGAAATGATGAAATGTTCTCTAAAAAATTTAAGAAGTGCCAAGAGGGAAACATGGCCCTCTAAAGATAACAAGAATGGTGAGAATAAAAAGAATAAAAAGGATTGGTGGTAAGTTAAGAAAAGAAAAAAAGAAAGTCATAGAGGTTGATGTTTTTCTTCCGGTCATTACGTCCTTGTAAGCGTGAATTAAGCCAACACAACGGTCCCCTCGACACAAGCACCCTGAATGCAGGAAGATTTGTAGGAGCTGTAGGTCACTTAAAAAAAAATCTTACTGGAAGTCAAGTGATAGGCTAATTAAAAGGAGAAAATGAGCTAATAAATAAAATAGTGAACTAACATTCTGATTTTACACATGGGCCCCATGAATTTACTTAGCGTATGCAGACCCATGCTCAGGGGCCTGTCGGACCCGGGTCCGGAGACTGCGGACTGGACGTTAAATCCGAGAATGGGAAATGCACTGGCCAAGGGTCCCCCGAGGTCAGGGCTCCCAGGAGCCGGCCTTCCCCGCGGTGGACAGAGCGAACAGCGCCACCGTGTGGCTGTGATGGGTGGCGCACCCTGAGAGTGACCAGAGTGCTTAGGAATGCTGTGTGTAGTGGGGCAACTCAAATATCTAAAAACACCTCGCAAGTAGGAAATGTAAGTATGGATCGAAAAAGACAAGCAGTTCAGTTTGGCTGAAGTGAAGAATGAGTACAGTTGAGTGGTGAGAAATGAATCAGCAATTCAGGCTAAAATCTGTTCAATGAGAGAATGTAGATTCACTTTACAATTTTTGCAGCTGCTAAGGTGCAATTGATTTCTAACTTGTTTCCTCTCTCACTGTCTCAGCTTGTCAGAGTTATATGATAAGTGAAAAGGACTTAAAATGTGCATTTACCTATTTTGTGAAGGAGATTTTTAAATTTCAAGTGAATATTATACCACGTAGTTCAGGCTGGCCCTGAGCTCACTATGGTGCCCAGGCAAGCCGCCGCGAACTCAGCAATCCTCCTGCCTCTGCCTCCCCAGTGCTGGGATGACAGGCGTGAGCCACCACGTCCGGCACTGTGGTATGCGGTGTTGATTGTTGGTGGGCCTGTCTCCACGCCCAGCATTCTATGTGGTCACCGGGGATCAAACTCAGGTCCTTGCGCTTGCGAGGCAGGTGCCGGAACCACTGAGCTAACCCTCCGGCCCCTTGTTTTCTTCTTTAATGCAGAAACTTATGGACAGAGTCAGGCATGGTAGTTCATGCCTGTAATCCTAGCACTTGAGAGGCTGAGGCAGGAGGATTACCATGAGTTCAAGGCCAGCCTGAACTACAAAGTAAGACCCTGTTGAAAGAAAGAAAGAAAGAAAGAAAGAAAGAAAGAAAGAAAGAGAGAGAGAGAGAGAGAGAGAGAGAGAGAGAGAAAGAAAGAAAGAAAGAAAGAAAGAAAGAAAGAAAGAAAGAAAGAAAGAAAGAAAGAAAGAAAGAAAGAAAGAGAAAGGAAAGAAATTTCTGGAGAGGGATCGAGGGTCTATGTCATGTTGTTTCATGTCTTTCTCAGAGGAATGAAAACTAAGAAAAAAAATGATGAACAAATATAGGAACAGACTAAAGTCACCAGCTCAGGACTCAGAAATGATATAGAAAACATGTAATGGTCACAACAGGTAGGAACTTACTTTACTTTAAACAGCTCTCTTCCTACTCATGTGAATGAAAAGTTATCTGCATATCCAAGGTTGCCAGGAATTTTAACAGGAGAAAATTATTCGGAGCAACTACAAATCAAATAATGTACTTATGCCATAAAAGACCATAAGAGAGGCAGAGTCAACATTTACTAATTATAAATACATTGTGAGATGTAGAAATCTGTAATCTCTTAATATAAAAAAGCATATATTATATATAGTAACTAACAAGAGAGAGGATGTATGGAACAAAATCTGAGAGGAAAGAACAGGACATACCTCCAAGCGAATTGTTTCAGGCCAATATATTAACTGAATATTGAAAATTTGCTGAAACATGACTTTAAAATCACACTGCAGGGGAGATATTGAAGTGCAAGACACTTGTTTGTTGTTGCAAAATATCTTAATAAAATATTTCAGTCTCTGAATTTTGGCTCTCCTCTTTTGTTCATGCCTACAAATTAAAGAAATCTTGAAAGAAACCATGAAAAGCAGAATAGGTGTACAGTATAGTACTTTTCAAAATGTATCTTATATTATACAGAAAATGATCAAAGGACAAATGGTGTCTTTAAGTCAAACAATTGCTGCTTATTTCTGGTTAAAATTTTCCCTTTCCCACTCACGATGGTTTTTTTTTTTAATGATATATACTCAAAAACAGAAAAAGAACTAAAATCAAGGCACTAGAAATCATTCAACCATTTACTTTATTACAGCACTTAACCACCAGATGTTTTATAAGTAAGGAGAAAGTTTAGGAAACGTGGCCATGGGTAGGGGGCTTATGTCAGGAGTTTAAAAACACTTCCTAACTTCTATAAGCCGTCACGCAACACCGCACGCATATAAATTAAAGGGGGGCCATGGCACGGGCCTGCTGTGCTCCCCCCCCCCCCGTCCCTCTCTGTACTGGAGACTGAACTCAAGAGCTTCCCACTGAACTGTCTCCTGAGCTACTTTTTACTCTTCTTATTTTTTTCCTTTTTTTTTTTTTTGAGACAGGGTCTCACTTTGTAGTTCAGGCTGGCTCTGAGCTCACTCTGTAGCCCAGGCAAGCCTCAAACTCAGCAATCCTCCTGCCTCTGCCTCCTGAGTGCTGGGAAGACAGGCGTGAGCCACCACGCCCAGCATTGTGGTATGTGGTATTGATGGCTGGTGGGTGTGAGTCACCATGCCCAGCATTATATGTGGTTATCGGGGATCGAACTCAGGACCTTGCGCTTGCGAGGCAGGCGCCGGAACCACTGAGCTAGCCCTCCGGCCCTTACTCTTCTTATTTTGAGACGAGTCCTGCTGCGCTGCCCAAGCGGGGCTCTAAGTTGCCATGCTCTCGCCCGGGCCTCCACACTGCTGGGCTCTTATCGTGAGTCTCCTTAGGACTCAGGCCGCGTGACGCCTTCCCCAGGACAGCCGGGAAAGTGTTCTCTCTCTCTCTGAAGCCAAGAGTCAGGGGAGCAAGCAGGGTTACAGTGAGGTGTCCATGGCAACATCTGTTGGAAATAAAATTACCCCCTTTCACCCAATCAGTGTTTATAATTTTTCTCAGCTGTGAGGTAGCTACTGTAATTATTTGTGGTTTTATTTCTTTTCTCAAAGGGAGCAAACTGGTTGGAAGATAAGCCCTAGGTTGATACCTGAAACCTTCTGCACCCCAGCCATGCTGTGGATCCCAGAATCTCTTTGCCGCATTATCTGCAGATTTTACCTAATTTCAGAGGATTAGGGAATATAAACCGCGTCCTCCTGGAGCCCCGTCCGCCCCTTCTGACCACCTTTCCACTACTTCAGAGCAACATCTAGATAAATTATGCCCGCTGCGCTGCTTTCTAAACGTAGTTTTAACACTGAGTTCATATACTGATTATATTCTAAGGGAGGATTTTCTGTTTCTTCAACCTGTAAATCATTTTAAATTCTTTTCTAATCTCTACATTCTTTCATCTTTATCCTTGATATCAACGTATTACAATTTTCTACAGAATCCATGGATGGCTGCAACCCTATGAAATACTATGGCTTTGAAAAGACAGAAAGTATTATGTATCTTTCTGCCTTAACATCCTCATAGTTCTGTTCTACATTGTCCAGGATCAGTAGACTCTTTCTTCCAATTTAAATTTTCTGTCTCCTGTTTTCTTACCCTATGTGGATGATCCTTTTCTCGGCGTGAACTTACTGGAAAGGGGTCTAGACCAAGCCAAAGACGGCTTCACTGCTGCACCTCTCCGGGCAGGAAGGGGGCGTCTGTGACACACCCGCTCCTCTCCGTGTTCGGTTTAAAACCACCCTGCTGCGGGTTATACGCAGATGACCCGCCCAAGCCCTTCGCGCTCCTAGGCAGACTTCTCGCGGGACACCCCGCCCCAGGGCCGTGTGGGTGACTCGCTGCAGGACGCGAGACCGCCGGCGGGGGCGGGCCGAGGCGGGGAGGGCAGGAGCGGCAGAGCCCACCTCCCTCGGGCCCCTCCCTGCACTCTGCGCTTCCGGCCCTCCGGACCGGAGTCCTTTGTAGGCGGATGCTGCGTCTGCCCTGCAGCTAGTGGGCTGAAGCCCCTGCAGACACAAGCCAGAGAGAAACTCCTTGTGAAACTGCGGTGTTGGGGATTTTGCCCCAGCGATGAGGACAGTGAGGAAGACACACCCACCGGTTCATTTAATGAATGTGAATGTTTATGGGACCCACGAGGCTCCAGCTCTGTGCAAGTACAGGATCCAAAGCTGGATTAGAGAACTGTCTTCCATGGGATGGACCTGTTTAAAAACTGGACGTAGGGGGCCGGAGGGTTAGCTCAGTGGTTCCAGCGCCTGCCTCACAAGCGCAAGGTCCCTGGTTCACTCCCCGGCGACCACACACAACAATACAGAACATGGCAACTCACGCCCACCAGCAACCAGTACCACACACCACCGTGCTGGGCATGGTGGCTCACGCCTGTCATCCTAGCACTCAGGAGGCAGAGGCAGGAGGACTGCTGAGTTCGAGGCTTGCCTGGGCTACAGAGTGAGCTCAGGGCCAGCCTGAACTACAAAGCGAGACCCTGTTTTAAGAAAAAAACCGGGCCGAGTCCAGTGGTCTAAGCGGCCATGTCCTCTTCAAGGTCAGTGGGGTCCCCAGCGCCAGCAGAGGAGAGAAATGAGGGCGCACGTGACACCTGTTTCTGTGTTAGTCTCAGGAGAGGAGTTCAGGGACGAAGTTACAACGGGCAGGAATGAGGTTTGCACTGTCAAAGAAGGACACTGTCCGGAGGGCCCTCTTGCTGCGGAACAGTTTTTTGTTTGGTTTACAGTGTGGATAACCTTCACTGGCTGCCACGGGAAATGGCAGAGAGACCGTGGCCGGGCAGCCGTAGACTCAGGCCCAGCCGCCGGGGAGCTGCGTGAGATCGCCGGCCTAAGAGCAGGAGCCCGTAGCGAGGACGGCGGATGGCACCGTCCCTTCCCCACGACCGCCCTCCCGCTCTTCCGCCTCCTCCTCCTCACTGTAACCCTTACCTTTCCTATCCACACCTGAATAAAACTGCACCGCCATCACAGACTTTTTTAAAAAAGTGATTACTATATTAAGTTTATTACAGAAGCCTTGGCAAGGCAAGCTGGTTTGTGTCCGAACTGGAGCACATGCAGAGTACATGTACGATCGTGGCTACTTAACCCTCCGTAATACCCCATTCCCTCATTTTTAAAATAAAGAGAATGTAAGACTCCATACAGCTATGGGAACAATCCAATGTGAACAAGTAAATTAAAAAGCACTCCGGAGTGTCTAGTGTATTGTATATGGATACCACACACAAGAGAAAAGAAAGAAATTTCACTATTATCATTAAAAATAGTAAAAAGAATAAGAAATCTAACATTATTATTAAAACAATATAATTAATAGGCAATATATAATAAAAACATAATTCTTTAAAAATGCTTACAGTGGGCAGTTGGATAAGTTGGTTAATTCTGCTGTGAAATAAAGCTGTGGTCTCAAGGTAATTGGATCTATTCTTTCAACTTCCGTTTCTTCAAATTCAGAAGCTAAAAGCGAGAACCTCTAAAAATAATTTTAAAAAGATGCAATTTATGTATATTCATCATCTAGGGCAATTATTCTTAAAAGTAAACTTTTATTTCTTATATCCATCATTTAGTTGGATGTCTGTCACAAACGCTAAGATTTCCTACTGCACTACCCAGTATCATAACTCCTTCAGAGGAGCTGAATGTCCTTGGGCGCTATCGGTACCTCCTGGTTTTCTCCTCTCTTGAGAACTTTTCCTTTAGTTTTCTTCTTGGCGTCAGACATTTCGGACCTTTGTGCATGTTCTTGCTCGTCACATGGATTCATTTTAGTCCTAGTTAGTAATAAATAGAATTATTTAAAGTAAAAAAATGGGAAGATTTGAAACTCGTAGGAGGTTATGCCAAAACACACACACGCTCACATACACATAAAACCAACCTTTTACAGCAATTTATTTTCTATCCTTGGGAAGCGATCAGTATGCTACCACCTGGCACGGGCAGATTCTGGTCACAGCGAGCGGGTGGGGCTGTGCCCTGCACCCCCGCCGGCCTTTGCTGCCTCGTCACTCCGGCGACTCGCTCCGGCTAAGATCCCCCGGATCCCCGTGCGGGAAAGCCCGGGAGCTGTCGGCTCTGAGCGCGGCCGGCGCCTCCGCAGGGCGCAGGGCTGCGTGTGCCGTCCCCGCCGGCAGGGCGGCGCTCTGCCCTTGGCTGCCCGGGGCGCGGCTCCCCCGGTGACGGGAACGGGGCCCCCAGGCTGCGCTCCAAAGCCCACTCACCGCTTACCGAGGGGCACCACCGCGATTTAACTTGAATGCTGAGCTTTTAATTTAGGAAAAACAGTTCACTCATTAACCTCATTTATCTTAAAAGAAAAACACAATAACAAGGTTTTCAGTGATCCAAAACTTGCACTTTGTGCCTTTTTTGGCAAGTCATGTGACCCCTGCTGTTGTATGCCTGCTGATAATCTGTCCAACCGGGGGGGGGGCAACATGTGCCACAGGTTGGCACCGCTGTTCTAACCAGTGCCTCTCTGATGGAGCCTCCTTTTCCAAGCCACCTGATCTTAGTCCTCAGCTCGCTCCTCCTCTCATTTTTACTCCCCCTCTGAGCACTTTCTGGACGCCGTGGCTTCAGTTACAATTACTAAGCTGCAAAATTTCATATTTTTAGCACAGACCATACATCCCAGCTGCCCACTCAGTGGCTTTATTTGGGGGAAATCTTAAAGCTTTACACTGCAAGTTCAATATGCTTCAAAACAAGCATGAAGGAAAGATAACCTGAGCTCACTGTGTAGGTATCGGGCTTTCTGATCATAGGTGCAGCCTTTTCTGAAAGGTTTATTCAGTTAGGATTCAAAAGGACCAGGGTTGCTGTTAGGTCAAGACTGATAAACTTAGGGGCCGGAGATTTAGCTCAGTGGTTCCAGCGCCTGCCTACAAAGCACGAGGTTCCTACTTTGATCCCCTGGTAACCACAAACAATAATACTGGGCGTGGTGACTCACGCCCACCAGCAATCAGTACCACACACCACAGTGCCAGGTGTGGTGGCTCACGCCTGTCATCCCAGCATTCGGGAGGCAGAGGCAGGAGGATTGCTGAGTTCAAGGCTTGGCTGGGCTCCATAGTGAGCTCAGGGCCAGCCTGAACTACACAGCGAGACCCTGTCTCAAAAAGTAAATGGGGGCTGGGGATTTAGCTCAAGTGGTACTGCACTGTCCTTGGACGCACAAGGGCCCAAGTTCAATGCCCAGTACCGCAAAACAATAATAAATAAGTAAGTGAGTAAGCAAGTAAGAGGGGTGGGTGGGGTGGGATTGAGGACATAGTTAAGGCTGAAGGCCCTGGGCTCAACTGTCAGAACTAGGAAAACCAAAATCTCCTGCACACGCAAAAAAAGTGTAACATTTCTAATTATCTAAAATTACACTAAAAGTTTAGTTTTGAAAAAAACCCAGGATAACGGGTTGTGGGGAGAGAACTAATTATCTCACTTTCGGTTCACTAGCAGATTAATTGATTAACAAGTTTAGTTTTGCACTATAATCATCTCTACCAGTACATAAATTTATACAACTTCACACAGTTACCTAAACCATGCTTCACCTTGGGATATGGTTGTCAAGTCCATGTTTATTTAAAAATGCCAAAGTGTTTCCAACGTGACTGTATAATTTTACATTCCCTTTAACTATAAATGAAAGTGTCTTTGGCTCAGGATCTTTGACAACAGTCGCTAATATTTTTTTAGGCATTCAATCAAGTTTATAGCAGTATTTCCTTCTGACTTTAATTTGCATTTCTCTTTCGTTATGACATGATGTCAGGAGGATGAATTTTTTCCTATGTTCATTTGCCATTCATATACCTTCTTTAGTAAAGTATTTGTTCAAAGCCTTTGCCTTTTTTGTTTGTTTGTTTGAATCAGGGTCTTGCTTTGTAGTTCAGGCTGGCCCTGAGCTCACTATGCAGCCCAGGCAAGTCTCAAACTCAGCAATCCTCCTGCCTCTGCCTCCCGAGTGCTGGGATGACAGGCGTGAGCCACCAAGCCTGGCTCTGTGGTGTGTGGTGCTGATGGCTGGTGGGCATATCAAGTTAACCGCATGAAATGGTTGTGTACATTCTAAATTGTTTTCCCAGGTCCTGTGATTTTCCACTATTCAGGAGCAATTCCTTAAGAGACAAATAAGCACAAAGAAAAGTTTCTTACCTGTGAAACCGTAGCTTTACTGCAGAGCTTGTAAAACCTTGCCGCTGTCGAAGGGACTTGATCTGTTTCCAAGTCTGTGATATACTATGTCGCAGGGAGAGGTCCTTTTCCCTTTCTGTATTATACTGTTGTTTTGTATTACTGCAACAAATAAAGACAAAATCAAAAATATGCCTGTGATTAGAACTATAAGCTATTCAGAATGGTCTGGAAGAATTTTTAGAGTAATTCTTCTGAAACTCCTTCACCTTCTTTCTCATGTAACTGGAATAGCTGTCTCATTTAAAATATTTTTAAAGTTTATTATTAAAAATCATTCTTTAAAGGTTTTTTTTTTT
>PVIC010040143.1:0-16785 GCA_004025085.1 Thryonomys swinderianus | reverse complement strand
GGGCACCATAGTGAGCTCAGGGCCAGCCTGAACTACAAAGCAAGACCCTGTCTCCAAAAAAATAAAAGCCAAAAAAAAAAAAAAAAGATCATATTTCAATTCAAAATAACATAATGGAAAAGAACTGCAAATAGTACAGTTGCTTTATCATTTGTTTGTTTTTTTGAGACAGCGTCTCACTTTGTAGTTCAGGCTGTCCCTGAGCTCACTATGTAGCCCAGGCAAACCTCAAACTCACAGCAATCCTCCTGCCTCTGTCTCCCAAATGTTGGGATTACAGGCATGAGCCACCACCTGGCATTGTGGTGTGTGGTACTGACTGCTGATGAGTCAGCCACACCCAGTATTGTTGTATGTAGTTACCAGGGATCGAACCAGGGACCTTGTGCTTGATGGACAGATCCCAAAACCACTGAGCTAAATCCCAGCCCCAAATAGTACAATTGTTAAAGCCAGTCTAATCTGTATATACAAATCTCCCTATATGCCAGATGTGGTGACACACACCTGTAATTCCATAACTATAGAAGCATAAGGCAGGAGGATTGAAAATACAAACCCAGCTTGATGTACCTTAATGATTTAGTGAGACCCTATCTCTAAATACATACATACGTACGTACGTACATACATACATACATAATATTAGGAATGTAGTTCAATGCAAAAACCTTGGGTTCAACAGCCAATGACAAAGAAAAAAGAATGTCAATTGTTTGTTTTCAAATGTTCCTATAAAAGTTATACTAACTCATAATAATTAAACATTATACAATAACATAATTATTTCACTAGAAGGCTGAGATAGGATTGCCGCAGGTTCAAAGGCATCCTGGGTTACAGTGATTCCTGTGTCAAAAAATAAAAGCAGCCGGGCATGGTGGCTCAGGCCTGTAATTCCAGCACTCAGGAGGCAGAGGCAGGAGGATTGCTGAGTTTGAGGCTTGCCTGGGCTACATAGTGAGCTCAGAGCCAACCTGGACTACAAAGCAAGAACCTGTCTCTGTCTCTTTCTTTCTTTCTCTCTCTCTCTTTCTCGCTCTCCCCCACCATGTAAAAATAAAAGCAAAGAGGGCCAGAAATTTAGCTCAGTGGTTCTGGCGCGTGCCTCTCAAGCACAAGGTCCTGAGTTCGATCTCCAATAACCACATACAATGTTGGGCATGGTGACTCACGCCCACCAGCGATCAATACCACATACCACAGTGCCGGGCGTGGTGGCTCATGCCTGTCATCCCAGCACTCAGGAGGCAGAGACAGGAGGATTGCTGAGTTCCAGGCTTGCCTGGGCTACATGGTGAGCTCAGGGCCAGCCTCAACTACAAAGTGAGAGCCTGTCTCAAAACAAACAAACAAACAAACAAACAACCAAAGATTACTTCAATAGACAAAAGACTTCCCATTAGTATTCTATTACACTTAGTATCCCTATGTAGTTGCCCATTAATGTCAGTTGTATTCCTCAGTCATCTTAACTGTCCACACATTTCCAAATATTGCTAGGGTAAAGACAATACCCTTAGGTTAAGCAAATCTAGTAAACAATTAAAATGAGAAAATACAAATGCACAAAAGATAGCCAGGACACACAAGTTAGAATAGTTAACTCAATTTTATAAACATAAGAAAATAGGGAAAGAGGTACAGTGCAGTGTTAACAGTACTTGAGGAACATGCACTTGTGCAGTATGAGATGCTGACCTTGACTCTCAGCAAGGACAAAGCAACAAAGAAAACCCTTACCTCAACTGAAAAATGTCCTTAGTAAAGCTACCAAAACTGCTCTGCAACACAGAAAATTAACTAAAAAGAACTAGGCTGTTTCCAAATAAGTTTTTAAAAATAATACCAGGCTGGGGATGTAGCCCAAGTGGCACCACACCCCCCTGGAAACATAAGGGTGCAAATTCGATTCCCAGTACCACTGATAGCTAGCTAGCTAGCTAGATACATACACACACACACACACACACACACACACACACACACAGAGACGAATAAATAAAAACTAAAAAACTAATAATACTGATTATTCCAAAATGTGACAATGAGGATGTTTTAAGACCCAACATACATGTTACAAATTTTAATATGTAATGAACTATAATTGAATGGCTAAGCAATTCATAAGATTCCACTAGGATCCATAACTATAAAGAATGGTTTGATGTTTTGCCTCACATGAAAAACTGAAACACTGCTCACTTTTAAAAATACAAACACGGGCCAGAGATTTAGCTCATTGGTTCCAGCACCTGCCTAGCAAGTGCCAAGATCTCTGGTTAGATCCCTGGTAACCACACACAATACTGGGCCTGGTAACTCCTACCCACCAGCAATCAGTACCACACACCACAATGCTAGGCGTGGTGGTTCACCTGTCTGTAATCCTAGCACTTGGGAGGCAGAGGCAGGAGGATGGCATCGAGGGCTACATGCGGAGTGCAGGGCCAGCCTGAACTACAAACAGAGAGCCTGGCTCCGAAAATAATTAATTAATTAAAATTTAGAAAGTACAAACACTCCTCTAACAACAGAGTAAGGCAGTACCAAAATTCAGAGCCAAGACATCAATATTTTTAATTATATAAAATAGAAGTAAAGGGCCAGAGATTTTGCTCAGTGGTTCTGGCATCTGCCTTGCGACGCAAGGTCCCAAATTTGATTGCCGGTAACCACACACACCACAGTGCTGGGCCTGGTGGCTCACACCTGTGATCCCAGCATTCAGGAAGCAGAGCAGTAGGATTAATGTGAGTGACACTTGCCTTGGCTACATAGTGAGCTCAGTGCCAGTCTGAACTGCAGAGACCTTGTCTCAAAAAAAAAAAAAAAGAAAGAAAGAAAGAAGAAAAAGCAAAAAAAAAAAAAATTATAAATGCATAATTAGAAGCTTTCCAGTATATGAACTTCAATACAAAGAACTTTTACAAATAGTAACTTTTGAGAACATAATTTCCCTGAGATGAATACATAGTGTCTGAAATCAAATTTTTTTTTTCTTTTTTGAGACAGGGTCTCGCTTTGTAGTTCAGGCTGGCTCTGAGCTCACTACGTAGCCTAGGCAAGCCTCGAACTCAGCAATCCTGTCTCTGCCTCCCCAGTGCTGTTATTACAGGCGTGAGCCACCGCCCAGCACTGTGGTATGTGGTGTGTGGTATTGATTGCTGGTGGGCTTGAGTCACCACGCCCAACATTGTATGTGGTTACCAGGGATTGAACTCAGGACCTTGCACTCACGAGGCAGGCGCCAGAACCACTGAGCTAACCCTCCGGCCCTGAAATCAGTATTTTTAAAAAATTAAACATTACAGTGAAACTTAAATGAATATATATACTTGAATTTATTATAGTACTGTATGTACTTGTTATTTTGAATGTGTAAAAGGCCCTATTATTTAAAAAGTGGTATCGACATAACTGATAAAATAACTTTATAAGAAACAGAACAAGGGCTGAGCATTTAGCTCAAGTGGTACCGTGCCTACCTTGGAAGCAGAAGGGCCCGAGTTTGATCCCCAATACCATCAAAAAAAAAGTGGGGTGGGCGGAGGTTTAGCTCAGTGGTTCCAGCACCTGCCTCACAAGCACAAGGGCCTGAGTTCAATCCATGCTGGGCATGGAGACTCACGCTCACCAGCAATCAATACCACATACCACAGTGCCGGACGTGGTGGCTCACGCCTGTAATCCCAGCACTCAGAGAGGCAGTGACAGGAGGATTGCTGAGTTCAAGGCTTGCCTGGGCTACAATAGTGAGCTCAGGGCCAGCCTGAGCTACAAAGCAAGACCCTGACTCAAAAAAAAAAAAAATAAAAAAAGAAGAAGAAGAAGAAACAGAACAAACACTATGGGCAGGAATAGACATACTAACAACACTGGGAAACTAACTTGGACTTTAAATGTATGAGAAGATACTCAATTCAAACAAAATAAAATTATAAGACTATCAGCTACAGTTTGGTAACACTGTCTTGACAGAGGGAGTATGAGAACTATGTACTCACTGCTGATGAAGTGTACAGTGGTACAGTATCTGCAGAGGGCAACTCAGCAATAACTATAAAAATGAAAACTAATCCACCATTTGGCCCTATGATTTGTCTTCTAAGAATTTATCCTGTTTATGCTTTAAACAAAAATACGAGAAGGTTCTTTGGTGCTATGAAATGAAATGAAAAACCTCAACGTTCATCAATAAATTATTTATGAGTACAATAAAACAAAGTGGCCGTTATACAGAATTAAATGTCTTCGTATGAAGACATTTGGAAGCATTAAGACAATGGCATTAAATTTTAAAAAGGAGTGTACTAGATTCATAAAGTAAAATTTCTATTTTTATAATATTACATAAAAACCAAATACGGGGGCTGGAGGGTTAGCTCAGTGGTTCCGGCGCCTGCCTCGCAAGCGCAAGGTTCTGAGTTCCATCCCTGGTTACCACATAGAATGCTGGGCGTGGGGACACGCCCACCAATAATCAACACCGCATACCACAATGGCGGACGTGGTGGCTCAAGTCTGTAATCCCAGCACTCGGGAGGCAGAGACAGGAGGATTGCTGAGTTCGTGGCAGCTTGCCTGGGCACCATAGTGAGCTCAGGGCCAGCCTGAACTACAAAGCGAGACCCTGTCTCAAAAACAAACAAACAAACAAACAAACAAACAAAACCCCAAATACGGCTAATCTGTAGATTGAAGTATTAAAAGTGAAAAAGAAAAGGTGGCTCTGAAAGATTATACAACAGATACACTGTAGTGTTTACTTTGGGTCTTCTCTTCTTGACTTTAGGGTATGCCAAAAAAAAGTCTTAAAAAGACATAAGGTCAAAATTATTAACAAATTGGACATTAAACATGGAATTTCTATTAACCATAGGGTACCAGTAGTAGTTAAGTAAAAAGGCAATATATTCTCATATAAAACCAGCAAAGAACATATGAAAAACTACATGAAAGAAGCTACAAAAATACTGGAAGAGGATTGGAAATTCAGTAATCAATAGTCAAAGCTGACTGTAATATCAAAACAGGATATGCAAATGGCTCAAAAATGAAAATACTCTCACAATCACTGTCAGAGAAAACAAACTAACCGAAAATGGCCTCCACTACACACCCACCACAACAGCTAAAATTAAAAGTCCAGAAGGAACCAAGTGTCAGTGAGTCTGTTGAATAAGTGGAACATTCACACTCTGTTGCTTGGGGTATAAATGGATACATTCCCTCAACAACATTAACATGTAAAGGTGAACCACAGGTATAGCAGTTATAAATTCCAGAGAAGTGCAAAAAGAAAAATACACCGAAAATGTTGTACAAATACATTCATGGTACCCTTAATCACAAGAGTCCCAAAACAAAAACAATACAGGCCAGTGGCTGGGATGACCTCTGACATATCTGAACAGTGATATGCTGTGCAGCAATAAACATAAACATTGATATCTACAATGGCATGGAAGAATCCTCAGGAACAATGCTGAGTCAAAAGGGACAGAACTCAGGGGCCAGAGGGTTAGCACAGTGGTTCTGGCGCCTGCCTTGCAAGCCCAAGGTCCTCAATTCAATCCCTGGTAACCACATACAATGCTGGGCGTGGAGACTCACGCCCACCAGCAATCAATACCACATACCACAGTGCCAGGCGTGGTGGCTCACGCCTGTAATCCCAGCACTTGGGAGGCAGAAACAGGAGGATTGCTGAGTTCCAGGCTTGCCTGGATTACATAGTGAGCTCAGAGCCAGCCTGAACTACAAAGCGAGACCCTGTCTCAAAAAAAAAAAAAAAAAAAAGGGACAGACTCAAAAGCCAGCAAAAAATGTATGATTCCATTTATGTCAAGTCCAAAAAGGAATAATATTTAGTAGTCTATGATTCAGAAGTCGAGATGCTGATTAACTGTATAAATCTCACCATTTTATGTTTAATATTCACTTTAGTACTTGTATTATTTTCCTTTTTAAGATTTCTTTGCTAGACTAATGAAATTTTCATTACTCATTCCTAGTTCTTCAATGATACTTTATATGCCCCCTTCCAGAGTATCAGGCCTTCTAATATTTCTGTTTCACTCTGATTCCTCTTTCCTACTATCTTTATATTTTCCTGGATGAAATATGCATTCAGAATGTTTTGTCACAAGGTACTACTAGATATTATCACAATGGTTTATTTCTATGTTTTTGCACTACCACATCTCTTTTATCTCAAATGGCTTTTTACAAATATCTTGTTAATTCTCATTATTGTGTATCCATGGGATAAGCATTCATTAAACACTGCATACTTATTAGACACTTATATAAGAAATCTCAAGCTCACCTTATTTTATATATTTTCTCTGCTTTAAACATAAAATAAGGTTCTTGAAGAAATTAATAGGAAACAATATTGGGAATGCTTGGCAGTTTTTTTGTTTTGTTTGTTTTTGCATGTGGTAAATGATGTTTGAAACGCGGGCCTTTGAACTAAACTATATCCACAGTGCTCTCTTTTTTTTTTTTTTTGAGACAGTCTTGCTATATTCCTAATTTGCTAAGGCTGGGCTTGAACTTGTGATTCCTCCTGCCTCAGCCTCAAAGTAGTCCGTACAGTTACAGGTGTGCAGTACCACATGTAGCTGAGTAATTAGGATTTTTTATTTTGCTGCTACTTGAATCTCAATAGCAACACTCTCTTTCTCACATCGTTTACTTAATTGAAAATCTTTTTACTGCATTTCTTAGTAGAGAAATCATACCAGCTCATATTTAAAAACTTTTGATACAGATCATTCTATTGACTGAGGTTTTATTTGTTCTTTATTCTCTAAGAATTTGAGACTCTATATTCATTCATATGTAATGCTATATTTTCTCCAATTAAATGTAGTAACTTTTCAAATGCAAGCATATGTTAGCCCATCACTCTTGGGAGGCTGAAGCAGAAGGATCACAAGTTTGAGCCCAGAACTAAGTAACCTAGTGAGACCCTTATTCAAGATAAGTAATTTTTCAAAAGGGTTAGGGATGAAGCCCAGTACAAAGACCATAGGTTCAATCTCGATTCCCCTACTGTCATAAATCCAGCTTATAGAATTAATTATATTCTTTTTTTTGAGACAGGCCTGAGCCACCACGCCCAGCACTGTGGTATGTGGTATTGATTGCTGGTGGGTGTGAGTCACCACGCCCAGCATTGTTGTATGTGGTTACCGGGATCCAACTCAGGACCTTGCGCTTGTGAGGCAGGCGCCAGAACCTCTGAGCTAAATCTCCAGCCCAGAATTAATTACATTCTTAAAAACAACTTTTATCTTCTCACAACCCAGAGGGTGACACATAAAATGCCAAGTTTGAGGCCAGCTTGGGCTCCATAAGTGAGTCTTTGTCTCAAACAACCTAATTTATCTTCTCAAAAACACTGTTGGACTCTTTAACACTAGTTAAATGTATTTTGCAAATTTTCAGCTATCTTTTAATGTTATATCCTACATACAAAGGAGGTAGGCTCACAAATGTACAGTACACCCCTGGAAAGTTCCAGGTCAGAGCTTGAGATCTCAGTCACTTGTGGATTTTTCTTTAGAAATTAATAATTGTTTGCAGAAATGGCAAATACCCTCTGCCACTGTTTTTTGGAGAAGAGGCTTGCAAGTAGCCAATGCAAGAGCATTATTCAATTTTCTTTGTTAATGACTGGCTGATGCCCTGTAACCCACCTTGGGCAGATGCACCAACATTCCTGCATCAAAACAAGTTGCTGTACTTCATGTAGCCATCTGCAGTGTCCCCAGACTTGTTCTTCTTAAAGCCCTAGGAGCCCTAAGATGCTGCCAAAATGCCCTGCACTAAGGCTCTATTATTAAATTCCTTAACTGCTCATATGTGAAATCTGAGGTTTTTCACAATTCTAGGGTGCTCTAGGAACATAATCCCCATAGATTTATGGGTTTACTGTACACCACATTAAAGCAAATTCTTCAAAGTTTTACTAATGAAACATTTAGTGTGTGGGTTATTTATTTTTACAAAAGGTTAATACTGTCATTTCATTACTCCTCAGACATTTCTTTTATATATGAAAGCAAAACACAGCTTGGTACTCATAGCATACAGTCAATAATATTACAGTAAAATAAACAGCAAATTACAAAGGAAAATCAAATGACTGGTAAATAATCTGTAGAGAATGCAAGTAGTTGTGTAAGAAATACATACTAAATCCTGGTTCCTCAGAAACTAAACATGAAAAGGAATTATAGTTTTTAGAGTAATTTGAGCTCCTTATCTATCTAATCTAACTTAGTTAAATATAAGAAGTTATCATCATCTAGAGAGAACCTGACCAAGCCATACTTAAAGCTGGTTTTTCATTCTAAAACCCTATAGGGGTCGATATATGTTAACTAGTAATATATGGGCCTGAAACTTTCAAACTAGATACATTAGCTACAAAACATGTTTGCTAAAAGTTTGGTATTTTTCATAACTTCTACATGCTTTCTACATAGTTTAGAAGACTGCAATTTACAGTCATACTGCAGTTATACTATATACAGTTAACTAGTTAGCTAATTAATTATTTATATCTTACCACAGCAAGTTGTGTCCTTGAAGCAACAGTGTGAAAAACTGCAGGCATCATAAGAGATTCTTCAACTTTAATTTCCATGTCATTTTCTGTTGAAAATGTAGTTTTAGGAATAGCAGGTGCACGATCACATAAGATCATTTCCTTGTTAAAAAGAAAAATTGGATTCGTGTCCTACATACAAAAAAAGCAGAAATAATTAAAACAAAAGTGTACAAATACTGAACATGCATGTTTCCCCAAATACACGAGGCAGATCAGCCTTATCTGTGAACAGAGTCCTTGTCTCTGACAGTTGTGAAAGGCCGGTAGTACAAAAGCACCTGGGTCCTCGAGCACCTACCGTCCCAGCGCTGTAGGTGCACACTCTCCGGTCAGCAGCCATGCATTCTCCTCCATTGACCACCAGCACCTGGTGCTGAATAGCAATCTTGTATTTGCTTTGAATGGCATGTTTAAGGTCGGCCACACTTCCAGAAAAAAATAAAAACCAGTTATTTACAATTGCCCACTACTTTACTATCAAAGTAGTACTTCATAAAAAAAGAACCACCCAAAAACTGCCTGGCAAGTGCAAGTCCTCGAGTTTGATCCCCAGTACCACATACTATAAGGCCAGGCAGGGTGGCTCAAACCTGTAATCCCAGGACTCAAGAAGAAGAGGCAGGAGGATTACTGAGTTCAAGGCTAGCCTGCACTATATAGTGAGTTCAGGACCATTCTGAACTACAAAACAAGATCCTATCTCGAAAAACAAAAGAAAACAAAAACAAACAAAACTACCTAGTGGATAATAAATCTCACTCTTAAAACTTCCCCCGGAAATTAGTATGAAAAAAAGGTTTCTTATTCCTTAAACTAGATGCCACGTTTGTTACATCTAAAATGAAGTATAAACAGGCATAGTGTTGCATAGCTTTCATACCTATAATTCTAGCACTTAGGAGTCAGAGGCAAGAGGATCCCCACCAAGTTCAAAACTAGCCTGAGACACAAAATGAATTCATTTGTGCTAGACTACAGAGTGACGCTTATTTCAAAAGAAAAAAAAACAAGAGAGTCTGTGAAACACTGGCAATCTATATAACACATAAACAAAGGAATATATTTAAGTTGCCATCACATTTATTAAATTTCCACAAACCCAAAATTTACTTTAAAGCCTTCAAATCACATTACAGAAACTATATTAAGGCTAATACTCAGGAAAATTCCTTCTTTCTCTATCTTTCAAAAAGATTATCCTCTAGAGATAAAATATAATCAATGATAATCTCTTCCAAAGATAAAATAACCACTGGGTATGGTGCTATAATCCCAGCACTAAGGAGGAAGAAGCAGAGGACTGCCATGAATTCAAGTATACCCTGGGCTACATATAATGTCAGTTCAGAAACAGGCTGAACTACAAAACAAGACCGCCACAAAAAACAACCAAAAATTACTATTTTTCAAACAAAGGTTATCAATTAAACAAATTACTACAATTTTAGTATCAACCAGTCCCCATGGTGATTCAGTGTGAAGTCTCAACTTCTTGGGAAGTTGGTGCAAGAGGATATCACTTTAGCCCAGGAGTTCCAGCCTGACATTGGCAACAAAGTAAGACACCAGCTCATAAAAACTAAAACAACCGGGCATGGTGGCTCACGCCTGTAATCCCAGCACTCAGGAGGCAGAGGCAGGAGGATTGCTGAGTTCGAGGCTTGCCTGGGCTACATCAGGAAATAAAAAAACAACCAAAAAGGGCCAGTGATATAGCTCAGTGGCACTGTGCCTGCCAGGCAAGTGTAAAGTCCTGATTTGATCCCTGGTACCACCAAAAACTACCAAGCAGAGAGAATGTGACGTGCAATGGTAACAAAACTCTCAGTATTTCCCTTGTCAATACCCTGTGAAGCAGAGGATAGTAGCACTAGTGTAATCCAGCACTCTGGGAGGCTGAGTCAAGAAGATTTTAAGTTTGAGCACAAATGAGGCAACTTAGAACCTGTCTAGTAACATAATACACAAAGTAAAAGGGACATAACTCAGTGTGAATAGCCTGGGTTCAATCCCCAGTACTGCAAGAAACAGAATGTTCTCTGTAACTCTGAATGGACTTGGCTATAGGTACTTATAATGGCAGGAGTAGTATGAAAGCAGGAAAGTATGAAAGTTTATGGGTATGTTTATTGTGAATAATATATTCATCCAAACAGAGTAAAACATATTTAAAGAATTAAGCATTTCAGAAGATAATAATAACCATATACATGATGTACTAATGTGAAAAGTTTAGGACTTATAGTTTTAGTCCTATAAGTTTAATAGTTTTCTCAAATCAAGTTTACAACTTTCAAGTATACACAAAATGCAAAACTGAAGAGAATAAGTGAAATACAACTCACGTTTGCACTGTAAGTTCAGTGTCAAATGTCAGGGTAGTTCCAGTGTTAACCAGAAATACATATAACTTCATGATGATTTCTCTGGATTCTGTGAGCTTAAATCTCACCTTCTGATATAGCTCCTAGAAGGGGAAAAAAAAAAAAAGGAAAAAATCAGCTAGTTATAATGGAGCAGGCTTGCCACCCCAGGGGCAGTCAGAAACCTGGATAAGGGGATAAAGATTTCTGGGTCACCCTAGGCTATACATAACAAGTCCCAGGCCAGCCTAATCAAAAGTGCAAGACCGGGCTGGAGGATTAGCTCAGTGGTTCCGGCGCCTGCTTCGCAAGCGTAAGGTCCTGAGTTCGATCCCCAGAAACCACATACAATGCTGGGAGTGGAGACTCACGCCCACCAGCAATGAATACCACATACCACAGTGCCAGGCATGGTGGCTCACGCCTGTAATCCCAGCACTCGGGAGGCAGAGACAGGAGGATTGCTGAGTTTGAAGCTTGCCTAGGCTACATAGTGAGCTCAGAGCCAGCCCGAACTACAAAGCGAGACCCTGTCTCAAAAAAAAAAAAAAGTGCAAGACCCTGCCTTGGGGTAGGGGTGAGGATGCCACAGGGGACACACACACACACACACACACACACACACGCACACTTTGGAGGCTGAAGCAAGAAGATCAAGGTTGAAGCCCAATCTGTGCAATTTAGCACCATAAATCCTTACCCAGTTCTTTCCAAGAAATAGATTAGTCTTTACATTAACCCTAACAACAAATACAACTACTTATAACATTACTTTTCCAAGTTAGGGAAAAATAAGTCCCAATTCATTCTAGCCTCCATCTTCATACTGAACCAGAAAGGTTCCAGAACAAACTCTCAATCCCCCAAAAAAACAAAAACAAAAACATAAATCCTCTGGCCCTAGCAGTTATGTCACCTTATACCAAAGTAGAACGTATATGGGATTAGAAATGAGAACATTATCCAAATTAAAAGCTCACTTATAACATAAAGCTTCCTCATCTGAAACATGTAAGGGCACTGTCAGATGTTATGGTACACACCTGTAATCTCAGCATTGGGGAGGCTGAGGCACTAGGATCACCATAAGTTCAACGCCAGCCTGAACTACACAGTAAGACCTTACCTTAAAAGAAAAAAAGTCCCTGAGTTTGATTCCCGATATTTTTTTGAAAAAGGAAAAAAATGTGAGCTATATAAAAGGAACAAGATTCATGATCTGGTACAGTGGTGCTGAAACTACAGCATGTTGGCCGCAGCAGACTGTCTGTGCTGTGGAAAGCGCCTTAAAAGATTTGCCATCACTGATCTAGTATCTTATCTTTAACACAGGAGTGGTTGAAATCACAATGAGAATAAAAGTGGTGGAAGGCAAGCATAAATGTTCACATGCTGGTAGGTACCTTTCTTCATGTTTTTCCCATATGAGCCTTGTACAGTTTAAATTATGGTAGCAGAAAAAGGTAGACCTTTTAGGCTTTGAAATTAAGTTTTCAAAAATCATTATTTTAAGACATTATGTCAAAAACTTAGCTATAAAGGTAGGAGCTGTGTGACTTACCGTCAGGCACCGTGAAAAGCACTATTGCTTTTCTTAAGAAGCAGATCAAAACTGGCTTATGTTTGCTTTGCTGGATATTGGCAATTGAATGGCATTACTGGTTAAACTCAGCAAACTAGAAAAGAAAAAATATTCTGAATTACTAATGGAAAAACAATTCAATGTGTAACAACAATACATAACCACTATATTATCATTTTCTCTTCTTCCCTGTAAAACAACCACTATCTTAAAGTATAGTCAGACCCTTTTCCTCTCTGCTTACTCACTGAGAAATCTCTGACTCTGAACCACACCACTCCACAAAATGACCAAACTGCACAAAATGCCTATTCCCACAGCTGTTTCTCAGTCCTTAATATATAATTATAAAAAAGAACTCAAGCAGGCCGAAGATTTAGCTCAGTGGTGCCCAGCCACCTGCCTCAAAAGCGCAAGGTCATGGGAGTTTGATACTCAGTATCACCAAAACAAAAGAGGAAGAATGAAGGGGAGTAGAAGGAGGAGGAGAAGAAGGAGAAGAAGGAGAAGAAGGAGGGGGAGAGGTGGAGGAGGTGGAAGGGCGGGGGAAGAAGAAGGGGGAAGGGAAGAGGAAGAAGAAGGACAATAACCCCTGGAGAATAAGACCTTGACTGCAGTGTTGTGAGTGACCTTGATGCAGAAAACCCACCCTTGTCATGCCAGAGGAGCCAGGGATTTAGCTCATTTGCATATGCCTTGAAAACACAAGGTCCCCAAATTCCACCACAGTGACTCACACCCACCAGCAATCAGTACCACTAGGAGGCAGAGGCAGGACTGCTGTGAGTTGAGACTTGCCATCGGCTATGTGGTGAGCTCAGAGCCTGCCTGAACTACAAAGCTAGACCCTGTCCTAAAAAAAAAAAAAATCAGCAAGGCAGTCCTACCAATTCCAACACTTAGATCTTTATTATCTATATTTCTATTGCTGCTACCCGTAAGTCAGACTTTCACGGCTAGCTTCTAGCTTTTTACAACAGCTTCTCAGGCTGTTCCATCTGTTCAATCCCTAGTTGACCATCTCAAACACTGCCTTCAAAGAGGTCATACTGAATGGTACCAAATCTTTTTCTACTGCTTAAATTTCATGACAAATTATGATTTATATAGATGCAGCTGCCATTTGGAAGTATTTACTACAGTTTAGGAAACCATTCTTTATGCTTTCTTAACCGAAATGCTTTCATTTGCTTCTCATAAGAATCCATTGGGGCTGGGCATGGTGGTGCGTGACTATAGTCCTAGCTATTGGGAGGCTGAGGTAGGAGGATCCAGTAGTTCTGGGCTGCAGTGCACTATGCCAATTGGATGTCCGCACTAAATTTGGCATCAATATGGTGACTTCCCGGGAGCAGGAGACCACCAGGTTGCCTAAGGAGGAGTGAACCAGGCTAGGTAGAAAATGGAGCAGGTCAAGAATCTATTAGGGCTGGAGATTTAGCTCAGTGATTCCAGCGCCTGCCTAGCAAGTGCAAGGTCCCTGGTTCAATCCCTGGTAACCACATACAACAATATTTAATGTGGTGAGTCACGCCCACCACAATCAAAACCACACGCCACAAACCAGGTATGGTGGCTCACGCCTATAATCCCAGCACTAAGGAGGCAGAGGCAGGAGGACTGCTGAGTTCAAGGCTTGCCTGGAATACAAAGTGAGACCCTGTCTCAAAAAAAAAAAAAAAAAAAAGAAACCTTTAAAGTAGACAGTACAGTTCTCATTTTGTAAGCAAAATAAGTGCGAAGCTAATGTTACATGTGAGTCATGATTCAAACTTGGGCACTCCAACTCCATTTTTTTTTTTTTTTTGCTTTTAACAATTACACTCCCAGCACTTGGGAAGCTGAGGCAGAAGGACTGCCATGAGTTCAAGGTGAGCCTAGGCTGCCTATTGAGTTTAAAGATAGCCTCTACTACACGGCGAGACTGACCCTACCTCAATCTGCCCCCCCAAAAAAAGTTACAATAACACCTAAGACAGTAAACATACATGCTCTCTTCCCTTCCCCAACTTCCTACCTTCATCCTTCCACTGCATTCACCACAAGCTTTTTCATTCCAAATGCCACACTGCTTAAAATCCAAGCACAAAACAAGCTCTAAGTCTCTTGGGTTTTGTCCAGCTTGGTGGCACAAGCCTGTGATCCCAACTATTCAAGAGACTCAGGCAAGAGGATCTCAAATTTGAGGCCAGCATTGACAACTTAGATCTTGTCTCAAAAAAAAAAAAAATTTAAGAGACTAGGGAAGTACTTAAGTGGTAAAAAGCCCCTGAATTCAATCCTAGTAATACACACACACACACATACATACACACACGTGCGCGCGTGCGCACACCCAATATATAATATCCTTGTGACAAGACCTACAAGTCACATGCTTAATACCCACCACAGGATCTGTATGGCTTGTTCTTTAGGAAAAATCTACAGATTTTCCAACATCTACATTTTCAAATATGATCATCTCTATGACAATGATAAGACTCCATTTATTCATTGCCATCATGCCCTCCCTATTATTACATTTATAGGTGATACAGATGGCTAATAAACATATTCCATGTGGTTTGGATCACCTAGTTAATAAAGGCTAAAATACTATAGAGATGAAATAGACTTAATACACTATAATAGATTTCCAGTTATGCTAGAGATAAATTTCAACTATTTTAATAAGCAAAGAAAGTCACTAAAAAGCCAGTAAATTAAAGTGACAAGTAAATAGGCAAACCCTCAAGTAACAAAGCTGGGTTAAGAGTTAAAAATAAGGTCCTCTAGGGCACTGCTATTAGACATTATATGCCTGAAAGAAAAATATGTTACTTGCTTGAGAAAGCTGCACCACAATGTTAAGTCTACTCTGCATCACATAATTCATTTTTCTCTAGTTAGGTATTTTTTCATATTATTACAAAATGACTCATAATCAACACTAATGAATGGCTAAAAGACCATTTCAACTTGTGAATCCATCATAATTTACTATTATTCCTGTACTTTAATCTCACAGCATATATTCACTTCTTGTGTTTAGGATTATTTCCATAAAATAGGATTTCTAAAAGTAAAACTACTAAGGTAAAAACATTCTAGTCTTTTAAGGCCATTTCAGTATGTTACAAAACTGCTTTTACTGTACCCTTCTCAGTGTCACATTTTTCAATGCTCGCCAGTACAATTTCATAACTTCATATTTATATGCTATCTTTAATTGCTAATGAGTTTCTTATTCTTTAATTATCTGCTATATGTCAGATATTATGCTGGATATGGAATGTAGCAGTGAATAAAACAAACAGTCCCTGCCCAGGCATGGTGGTTCACCCCTGTAATCCCAGCACTCGGGAGGCAGAGACAGGAGGATTGCTGAGTTCAAGGCTTGCCTGGGCTACATAGTGAGCTCAGAGCCAGCCTGAACTACAAAGCGAGACCCTGTCTCAAAAAAAAAAAAAAAAAAAAAAAAAACCAGTCCCTGAAATACCATCCTAAAGGATTAACAGAAAGATTAAGCAACATAAAGTGTGTATACAGACATTTGATATAATGCCCAAGGGAAGTTAAGATTTTTCATTATTTGTTTTTTTGACACAGGATCTTGCTTTATAGTTCAGGCTGGCCCTGAGCTCACTATGTAGCCAAAGCAAGCCTGGAACTCAGCCTCTGCCTCCTAAGTGCTGGAATTATAGACATGAGCCACCACACCCAGCTCTACTCAGTTTTATACACAAATACCAGGCATCTGTCATTTACCTCATTAAAGACTGTTCCAAAGAGATATTAATGGCAATATCATTTTGAGAAGTTACTCCTGACCACGCCTGGTAGGACATCCTATGTTTTCATCCACTGTTAACAGCTAACTGGAAGCTTCAACTAGAAGCTCCCTTCTGAATCTTCACTCCACATTTTCATTAACTGTCACCTACCAAAAACGTACCTACAAATAGTACAAAGAAAAAATCAAGTACATAGTAAAATCATCAATTTCGCCTAGATATACCTGTGTTGGGCCAAGAATTTAGCTCAGTGGTGCCAGTGTCTGCCTGGCAAGTACAAGGTCCCAAATTAGATCCCTGGCACCACATACCAGAGAGCCAGGCATGGTGGCTTATGCCTGTAATCCCAGCATTTGTGAGGCAGAGGCAGGAAGATGGCTGTGATTTGAGGCTTGCTGGGCTACACAGTGAGTTCAGGGCCAGCCTGAACTACAAAGC
>PVIC010040142.1:0-16781 GCA_004025085.1 Thryonomys swinderianus | reverse complement strand
GCCTGCCTCGCAAGCTGTAAGGACCTGAGTTCGATCCCCGGTTACCACATATAATGCTGGGTGTGGTGGCTCACGCCTGTAATCCCAGCACTCGGGAGGCAGAGACGGGAGGATTGCTGAGTTCGCGGCGGCTTGCCTGGGCACCATAGTGAGCTCAGGGCCAGCCTGAACTACAAAGCGAGACCCTGTCTCCAAAAAGAAGTTGAAAAACAAAGACAAAAGTCACTTAACTTCAAAGACTCTCATTTTCTCATCCCTATGGCAACCACGTAATTTATTGTTTCCCACTAGGTGTTCTGATACTGAAAGGCAGTGCTGTTAGTTATTATTCTGGAACAACTCATGTGACCAGGGCCTGTCCCCAGTGTCTCTGGGTTTGTTGTCCTCCCCAGGGCAATGGGAGAGCCGTGGCAGATGAGTCAACCGTCCCTTCCAGTCAAATATTCCATTACCCTAGGAAGGAGAAGAGAGAAAAGACAACAGTAGTATTTCTTTAAACTCATTCCCTACTCAGACACAAGTGTGCTGGCTCTTCTACCTGCGGTTTCATTTTTAATTTTCTGTGCCACAGTGAAAATCCCAACCATTCAGATAAACTTTCAGGAGGAAGAATGTGGCACTGCACCAGGCTTGGGCTCCCTTATTCTGGCCCCTCGGCCATGGGGCTTGCTTGGAGCTGGCCCGGCGGCCTGTAGGACATCCACCACCTCCAGTGTGTGCACCGTGTTCACAGGAAATTGCAGCTCCCCACCCGGTTCTTAACAGCTGTGCTCCCTGTGGCCCAGACTCCGCAGGCAGCTTTACATTTCCTCACGCGCGGCTATGAGGTCACGTGGGCCAGAACGGAACAGAATCCCAGAGAGAGACCAGCCCCGTGAAAAGGCAACTTCGAACCCCGCAGTGGAGCGTTTTAAATCACTGGGGAAGGAAAACACAATGTGAAGGAAGGTCCTGGGACAATAAGCTTCATGAAGAAAATGATAAATTAAACCCCACCTCGTGTATAACAAATTGCAATTGTGAAAAACAATATTTCTAGCATTTTTGGAAGAAAATATCAAAGAATATAATTTTATAACACAGTAACAAACTACAGTACTTCAGACATACATACAGCCAACAGGCCACAAAGAAGACAATTTTAGATTTTTAAATTATAATTTGAATAAAAATAGAGTTCAAATCATTAATAAAAGGCTAGTCACAAATAAGAACATCAACAAAAACTAATTGGCTAGTATTAAAAAATATAAAACCCTAAGAAAAAGATTAAAAATGGACAAAGATTATGATCAGATATTTATAGAAGGAGAAACAACTAATCATCATATAAAAATGTTTAGGGGAAATGAGAAATAAAACAATAAAATTTGATTTTTTTTTTGAGATAGGGTCTTGCTTTGGCCCTGAGCTCACTAGATAGCCCAGGCAAGCCTGGAACTCAGCAATCCTCCTGCCTCTGCCTTCTAATTGCTGAGATTACAGGCTTGAACCACCAAGCCTGGCACTTGTGGTATGTGGTACTGACTGCCTGTGGGCATGAATCACCATGCCCGGCATTGTTGTATGTGGTTACCAGGGATCAAACCAGGGACCTTGCACTTGCTAGGCAAGTACTGGAACCACTGAGCTAAATCTCCAGCCCAAAATTTGATTTTATAGACATAATATGGCAATAATTAAGCATCAGAAAATTCTAAGTGTCCTTGAAAATGTTAAGATAAATTATTAATCACTTCTGTGGAAGTGCAAATCAGTTCAACTATTTTAATGAATGGTATTTAATGAATTGAATTTAATGGTAATACTAATATTACAAATTGCTTTTCCTCAACTCAGATTGAGGAATAGATTATGAAGTGCACATATTCACAAGAAGTCACATGTAAATATGGTTATTGCAGCATTGTTTCAAATAGTAAAATATAAAGCTGGGTATGGTGACACACACTTTAATCCCAGCACTCAGGGAGTTGAGGCAGGAGGATTTCCATGAGTTCAAAACCAGCCTGGGCTACATAGTCAGTTCAAGGGTACCCTGGTGTACATAAAAGTTCCACCTCAAAACAAACAAACAAAAAAATCAAAGAACAAAATATAAGCCAATTTTTCATCATTTAGCGAATAAATTGCTATGCAGTAGTTAAAAGTAATGGACTTTAAAATGCAAATTGCAGAAAATATGACATCATCTATATACATTTCTAAACAATGACATATGTTTCAGATACAATTAGGTCTTCAGCTATCCACCCATTTAGTACAACTGTACATTCAGCGATGCTAAAGTTATTACCGGATGGAAATGATGCATACTAACGTAGGATACCTTTGAGAAGAGAGAGAAAATGAGGTGAAGAGTGAACCTGATTTGTGTCTTTGACCTCGGTCTTACGCTTTCTTCTATAATTCTAAATGCACACGTTGGACCATTTGATATTGTCCTATAGCTTTCAGCTAACCCTACAGGGGTTTTGTTTCCTCTCTGCATTTTTGGGTTGCACAGTTTCTAATAACCCACTTAAGCTCATTTGCTCTTTCCTCAGTGCTATGAAATCCTGAACTGCCCGTGGACTCACTGCTTCATTTGTTCCTTTGCTTTTCATTTCTAACAATTTACTGACCCTCTTGTGTCTTCCTTTCTCCACTGAAATCCCCTGTCCATCCCTGCACGTCTCTACACTTTCCTCTACAGCCTTCACCGTATTAATGCAGTCCTTTTAATCTCCACATCCTGGTAGTCTTTGTGCTTGGTTCTGTTCATCCTTGAACAGTAGGCGATGGTCCTTATGGGGACACCTTGTAGTTCTTTATTGAATGCTGGACGGTGTGTATAGGACAGTGAAGACTAGTGCAGGCAGTGCTCAGGCCTGGGAGAGACCACAAGTTTTCTCTCATTGCCAGGGGAGGAGGCTGAATTGACATAGCCAGGAACTAGTGGTTTGGGTCTTGTTGCCATAGTTACCATTGGTGGCTTCTCTTCCTCCAGGGCAACCCTGTGCTTGGTGTGGGCCACAGTTCTGCTCCACCTTAGCATGCAGGCCCCCTTCCATACTCCTGCCCCTTTCCCAGGCTAAGCTACCAGTACTCATGACTCAGGGCTTGTTAGCCTGAGTGGGGTGGAGACAAAGGTAGAATTCTTTGTCCTGGGAGAGGGAGAAATTCTCTGTTGCACTAGAAACCCCTGTGTTTCTGAGCCTGCAGGTCTCGTTTTGTGATCCTGTTCCTTGTTCCTCATGGCAGCCAAACTCTGCTAATTTCTCTAGCATGAGACAGGAGAGTTTCTGCACCCTGCCTGGTAGTTCCACAGTATGGCCAAGATTATTTTTAGCTGGAGACATTATTACCTTGAATAAAAATTTCTTTTCCCATCATTGTACAATTAGATATGACCATATGACTAAATTGGGGCAATAATGTGTGACTAAAAGTATAGTCTAAGACTTCCCATAAGTTTTCTTAAAGAAAAGCAGGACTCCTATGGTGTAGGATGTGGCTGTGATTCCTGGAGCTCCAGCAACCACCTTGTAAACACAAAAGCAACCCAGGGAATGACAGAGCAGAGAGCCAAAAGCAGTGTTCACATGGCAGTTACAGAACTGCCATACCAGCTCAGGACTGGGCACTGACCGGTAGATTCTATGGAGAGGAGAGAAGTCTCTGTCTGAACCAGTGCTTTGCAGGAAATGGATAATCTCAACCAAATTTAGTCTAAGCCCAGATTTATTGACTTTGCATAGTAGTTACCTTGTGGTGCACTGAAAATTTATCAGATTAAAACAACTTACATTTACTATCTCATGGTTCTAGGAGGTCGGGAATTGAAGCACTGTTTAACTGGCTCCTGTGTTTCAGGGCTCCCACAAGACAGAAATGCAGGTGGCACAGTAGGGCAAGACGATGCACACCTATAATCCCAGCCTTCTGGGAGGTTAAGATGTGAGAATCACAAGTTCAAACCCAGCCTGGGCATCTCAGCAACTTAGCAACTCAGCAAGACTTTGTCTCAAAATAAGAAATAAAGGACTGGTGCTGTATTTCAATCCAAAGGTCCTAGGTTCAATTCCTAGTACAAGAAAAAGAAAGAAAGAAAGAAAGAAAGAAAGAAAGAAAGAAAGAAAGAAAGAAAGAAAGAAAGAAAGAAAGAAAGAAAGAAAGAAAGAAAGAAAGAAAGAAAGAAAGAAAGAAAGAAAGAAAGAAAGAAAGAAAGAAAGAAAGAAAGAAAGAAAGAAAGGGGATGACGGAGGGAGGGAGGGAGGGAGGGAGAGAGGGAGGCAGGGAGGGGGAGAAAGAGAAATTATATCAAGGTGACAGCTAGAACTGCCCTCAGCTGAAGGTCCCATGAGGCAGGACAAATGTATTTCCAGATTCACCCAACAATGTAAACAGAACCCAAGTCCATACAGGCTGTTGGGCTGAGGGTCACAGATCTTGGATGTTGACCAGAACTCACACTGGTTCACTGTCACACAGGCCTCTCTAGCACGGCAGCTGACTGCATCAAAGCACACAAGTCAAGAAAGCAAGAGAGAGAATACAACGATGACAGCAAGAAAGAGCTCCCTAGAAAGGTCAGCCTTTTGTAACCAGTCGTGGAACTCACATCCCATTACTGTACCCTGCCCTGCCTGTGAGAAGGAGGTCAGGGAGGAGACAACACAGGGGTAAGTGGCGGGAGGTGGAGAGCCTGGGAATCTCAGAAGCCTGCCCAGCACACAGGCCTCACCTCTAGTCCAGAACCCTTCTCAGTTCTCCCCAGGAGGGTCAGTAGGACCTCGGGCACACTGGACTCCCAGTGACCTCATCTGTAATCCCTGGTTCCATGGGCAGCAACTCAGACACACGCCTTTCTACTCTCCAAAGCTGCTGCGTGTACCATGCAATCTGACTTCACCTGGGCTTTTAAAGAACGAAATGGCAGACACGAGGAAACCTTATGTGAAACCAGAAACATTCAGGATATTCTTAGTTTCCAAAAGAAACTCTACCCTCTGGGAAAAAATAAAATAAAATTCACATCCTCCTTATTAGGTACCCTTGACCCAGAGCCCAACAAAGGGGTACTCCTGTTCACACTCGCTAAAGCAGTGCAGTCTTCCTGCAAGAGAGGTCTTGGCCTAGGCTGCAGCTCAGCTCCTACAGAGGGACTTAAAAGGAAACAACAGTTCTTGGTCCAGCGCAATAAAGAGACAAATGAGTCATAACAGTCTGGATTCTCCACCAGCATAAGCAGTTCCGTGAATCGTCTCTATAAAAACCCTGCCCTTCCATCCCAAGCTGTGTTCCAAGAGCCAAAACCTTCCATTCAAGAGTTTTATAACTCAGCCCTGTGCTCAGAAATGTCACTGCACATAAGAAAGCCTTTGATCTCCGGCCATCCCCAAGCCCACAGTCTGCAGTGAAGCATGGTTTGATAACTATCTAAAGAGAAAAGCGCTTTGGTTTCCTCTCATCTATTTCTATTCTACTTTTAATAAGCTGCTTAGCTTCAGGCATCTGCCCTCTGCCCTCCAGCTTCCCTCTGAACCAGAAGTAAAACAGGCCTGTGGTTCTGTGCTTTGAGGGCTTTTAAAATAACAATAATGGTAGCAAATCCTCCTAAAGGCCTCTCTGTGCCAGATGCTGTCCGTGTGGCTCCTGTCTTGGACAGCAAGGGAGGTAGGAGATCTGCAAGACGAGGGAGCCTCACCCAGGAGCAGATCCAGGATCTCAAACTACACAGTTCACCCCAAAAATACATCTTGCCCCCTGAGCATGAAAGTGAATCATACCCCTGTCCAGGGCGCTGGGAAACTGAAAGTCAGAAATCTCTCTCTCTCTCTCTCTCTCTTCTTTTTCTTTTGGCTAGAACTCAGGAACTTGTGCTTGTACAGTAGGCACCAGAACTATTGAACTAAATCCCCAGCCCAGAAAGATAAAACTTTTAGTTAGTTAGCGTTGCAGTACCAGGGATCAAACTCACAACCTTGTACTTGCCAGCCAGGTGGTTTCACCACTGAACTAAATCCTCTCCCCAAGACATGTCTCTCTTAACAAGAGACAAACTTCTTCAATTTAAAAACACACTCTTTTTTTTTCTGGATACTTTGTTAGAAATCTGTAAGATTCTGTAAGAAAACCAAATATGCAAGTTTTTTACGTCAAAACAAAACTTTGCATATTTTAATGTGTCAGTTTGAACTGAAAGGCCCTAGTCAGACTAAACTAAGCTCTAAAAACTATGACAAGCAGAGGACTTCTTCTGTCAAGCTTTTCTTCTGTAGAATACACAGTATAAAGACACAAGGGAAACTGGGGTGTGACCATGGTACAGCGCTTGCTCTGCACGCATTCAGCCTTGAGTTCTGTCCCCAGCACCACAAAAAACAAACAAATGATACAGGAACAAAAAGATGAGTCCTTGCTGCTTACAGGATTCATAGAAAGAGACTTTCTTTGCTGTCTGAATTGGAAACCTATAGTTTTTAAAGCATGTTTGCATTAGGAGTGGAAAGTCACAAAGTGTGGCAAGTTAGAAGAGAATATTCATAAATGGGACCTAGCGTTTCACACATACATCTACAGAAAATTAATCAAAATGAACCCTTAATAGTTCTCATGTACAAGGAGCTATTATAGTGAAAGCTACTTTCTTTTCACAGACAACACTGTCATAGATCTAAGCTCCCCTCCCTGGAACAGGGATGAGTTTGTGTATTCACCTGGCAATAAACCAATGCTCCACTGTCCTAATCAATGAGATTGCTTCAGGGATGGTCACATTGCCCTAGCTGGGCCAATAAAAGCCCTGGGCTAGTGCTAATTAATTAATTTTGAGAAAGTTCTTAAGACTGAAGTTAATAAGCAGATAAAATACAAACCTGTGTCTTCTCCAGGTGCCCTGCTGGGGACGTCCAGCTGAAAAGAAGCCAACCGAAAAGAAAACAGCTCGCATTGTGTTGTTAGGCCCTAATAGGTTGTCTGTGTCCAGCTATACCTGTATCCCATCCAGTACTGTTATATTTGCCTATAAATCTCCTTGGTGTTTAAATCCATGAAATGAGTTCCTGCTCCTGGTGAGCTAAAGAGTCCTGGTTACTTCAGAGTTGGAGATCAGCCTCCAGACTCTGCTCAGCTACTGACCTCAACGGGGTTTGTGAAATAACACTCAGAGAGCTGGGTGTTTCAGAGCCACACCCATATGCTGGGTGTGTCTGCTAAAGCGATCCAGCCGCGGGTGCCCAGCTGCAGCTGATCTGAAGCACTCCTAGGACGTCTCAAGCCTGCAGCTAGAGGTCATGTAAAGACGTTCTGGAGAAATAATAACTAGCTCACATGCATGCATCCATTAGGCAAAAATCCATTTGTTTTTCAGCTTAGAGGAAATAACCTTGAGCTAAGTATGGATCTGAGTCAGTAACTGATATCACGAGGGAATTTTCCCCCAGTAATATCTGAATTAAGGCAGAGAACAACAGAACGCCCTTGGTGAACAACTAACCACATCTTTCTTGATGTTTTCTGTGACTTAACGTCCAAAGAATGGATCTCTGCATGTCAGAAAAAAAAAAAAAACTTTCTAGGAGAATTTCCTACTGAGGGATTGGGACGTCCCCACGGCTCTCAGAACCAGTCACCTCAGGTGAGGTCTTTCACTTGGGTTCAATGCTGCGCATGCGTCCACTTCAGGGGTCCTCACCAGCTGGATAACTTTAAGTCCACATGCATTTCAAATATTTTATTATAACATAAAAATATATAGGGAAGAGGGTGCAAAAATCGATAGGTACATGTTAAAAATAATAACTAGTAAACAACAGTGCACCACCAACGAGGTTAAGAAACACACGGGACACCATTTTAAAGTTCAGTGCGTGTGGCCTCTGTAATCACAGGCTGCTCCCCCACTGCCTAGAACTAACCACCACCCTGACTGTAATGTTCAACACTCTCTTGCGTTTAAAATAATTTTAGCACAAATGTATTCCTAAACACAGAAGGAATAGTCAATACCTCTGTGTTTTAAGTGCTGGGGTTGAAGCGAGCACCTTGCCCATGTTAAGCAGACATTCTCTGCTCCGACCCTCGTCTACCACTTTTCAACAGAAGCCCCCAAGAAAAGCAAAGCTGAACAGAAGTTTATCTCTGGGCCTCAGGCTGGGTTCACCATCCTGAAAGGCATTCTGAGATCTGGGGCATGTGCCTGAGTCCTTGGGTACAGAGTTTGTGCGGCAGGGCCTCAAGCAGGCGGCAGGCCCAAGGGTATGGCACCCTCTTAATACTCAGCGTGCATGGAATACTTTCCACCACTAACCCACTCGGGCTAAGCCCTCACCCTCCAGCCCTCAGAGTAATCAAAAAGTGCTGCGAGGTGCCAGAAATGTCCTCCTCAGCTCTAAGTAGCATGAAGTAATTCCACCAGTATGTTACCAAATCAAACCAAATAAAAGGATAAGATGGATCCCAGACACTGTCTTTAATTTAAGGGCAAAGTGAGCGGCGAGGAGGTGGCTGGTGATAGCACTCAAGCCTGTCCCTGGGGTCCACTTTGCAGGCCACAACAGCTAGCCACTGGGCAAGCACAGTTCCTCTGCTGGGAACAACTCACCCACCCTCAATCCCTGGATCCTCTCTTCTGTTTTTCAGCCAGATCTCCTAATTCCTGTGCCCCATTTTGTCTTGTCTTGATTGTTTTTTTCCCCTCTCATTTTCTGGTGGACTGGTTGGCTTTAGTTCAAGTGGTTACGTCCTCATTCCAGGCTTCTCCTCTCATTTTTTAGTGAGGTTTACACTATTTGCTAAGAACTTCCTACAAAAGACACCATGAGACATAAAGTTCATGAGATTTTTGCATGCCTGTAATTCTTCAATCTTCACACTGAAGTGATACTTTGGGTGTCAAATTCTAGGGCAGAAATAGTTTTCATCCAGAATTTTAAAAGCACTGCTCAAATTATCCTCTTGCCTTCCTCACTGCTACTGAAAACTCCAAAGCCAGTTTTTGTTTTGTTGTTGTTGTTTGAGACAGGGTCTCACTTTGTATTTCAGGCTGGCCCTGAGCTCACTGTGCAGTCCAAGCAAGCCTCGAACTCAGCAATCCTACTGCCTCTGCCTGCCAAGTGCTGAGATTACAGGTTTGAGCCACCAAACCTGGCATTTGTGGTATGTGGTACTGATTGCTGGTGGGTGTGAATCACCACGCCCGGTATTGTTGTATGTGGTTTCCAGGATCTAACCAGGGACCTGGTTAGATTTGCTAGGCAGGCGCCAGAACCACTGAGCTAAATCTCCAGCCCTCCAAAGCTAGTTTTTGTTCTTAATCCTTTGGATTTATCTTTTTCTCACCTTTGGAAATTTGTAGTGAAACTTACTTTTCCCAGTTTTCAAAAATTTCAATTTGTTTTAAAGTCACAGCAGATAAGGATAGTCTATTATACTCTATTTTCAACACTCTTCTAGTCGATCAACTGATATTCTTAAACTTGGAGAAATTTTCTTGAATTATTTCTTTTGATGATTTTTCTTTCTTTTTTTTTAATTGCATTCTTTATTACATCTCACACTCACAGATAACTGGGGAATTTGTACCAATATATGACACAGTCAATTCTCATTTTTACCCATATCCCCACCCACACCTCCCCACCCCCTATATACATGCTCTTTTATTTTCTTTCAGAATCATATTTATTCCTTCTCCTCATTACATCCCCACACCAAATTTCTTTTGGAAATTTCCCATTCTGAAAAGATTGTCATACTACTAGAGCTCATTTGCATCTACCGGTGCTCATATCAATGAGAAGATCCGGTATTTACCTATCTGTGCTCTATTGATTTCACTCCTTAGCATGTCCTCCAGGTGCATTCTTTGATGATTTTCTCTTCCTTGCTCCATTCTCAATTCTATATTATTTGGATATTGGATCTCCTGAACTTATTAATTAACCTTCTTATACTCTTATCCTACTTTCATTTCTATAAGGGACCAGAGGTTTAGCTCAAGTGGTACCATGTCTACATTGCAAGCAAAAGGGCCTGAGTTCAGGTCCCCAGTTCTGTAAAAAAAAAAAAAAAAAAAAAAAGCAATGCTTTCTATGTTTTTTTTTTTTTTTTTTTGCTTTTCAACTGATGTTCTTTTCTTCTATTGAGTTTTCATTTTCTAATATCATGTTCTTAATTTTCAGAAACATATTTTTGTCTTCTGAATATTTCCCTTTTATAACATCTTGTTCCTTTTTTGTATATTCTGAGTTTAACACAGTTCCTTCTTCCTGTCTTGTATTCTCTAAGCGATTCTTTGCTTCATCTCAACCTACCACATTAGAGACTTTTCTCAAGTGTACAGTACCTATTTGGCCTTCTACTCATAACCATCAGTAGCAAAGAGAAGGTCACTGAAGCTTTGAGGAAATGAAGAGCCCTGCTGCCCTTGGATATCACTGTGGGCCAGTCTGGGTGGTGCCTACTGGGTGAAACCCTGAAGTCAGTGTACTCAGGTCTCTCCTCTTGGGCTGATCAACTGCCCGAGACATACTTCCACCCCACTGGCTTGGAGGAAAGGAGCCCTGACTAGCACTCATGTCCCAGAAGCCAACTAAAGGAAGAAAGGGGGTGGGTCTGTTCACCTGAATTTAACACACACACAGCCTCTCCTTCCCCACTTGGGCAGTGTTCACTGGTCAACTGCTCGCGCCCACGAATGTGTCTGAAGCACCATCCAGAGTCCCTTCTGGGATTAAACCTCCAGATCTCTGTCAGGATGCTCAAAGGGCACACAGGAGTCACAGCTCTCGCTGTGACTTTACCGTTTTACTTTAGAACAGCTAAACGTGTTACGGTCCTTCAAGTTCATGTTCTTCCACTGTATTTCACTTGTTCCAGGTAAATTGTTTACTGGAGCAAGCGAAAGATCTCCTTCTGCAGAATCACCCTTAACGTCACCTGCTTACAACACACATGAGCACCCTCCCCAGCTATGGAAAACCTCAGCTTTAAGTAAGGGAAGGGGGAAGGAAATCTCTCACTTCTCCAGTCCATCCCATCTGCAGTTCGTTCTGCTGTTCAAAGAGTCCCCTGGGATTAAAAGGAAAGAGGTCCTTTTGTTGCTTTTTTAGTTTTTCCTGTTTGGGGGGAGGGGTATGTTCCTAGTTTGTTTTGGGTCTTATTTTGAGCTTTTCGTTTTGGGGGAACCCTCCATGGAGAGTCTGGAAAAGGTGACAGTGTGGAATGGTCGGAGACCAGATTACAGGCAACAAAAAGGCCAGGGTTACAGAAGCTCCATCTCACAACACTCACCACCCACAACACCACTGTCACGGTCCCTTTTTTCATCACAGGGACACAATACCCAACATCCATAGCTTTGCTTTGGCTCCCAGTTCAGGAGACTCACTCCACGGTCAGCTGAGTAACGCAGAAGTGGATGGGGAAGGCCCCGAGCAGAGGGAAGCTGTTCCTTCCACAGTAGTCCAGAAACTGACAGAGGACAGAAGGTCTGGGGTGGGAGAGACTCCTGTCCCCCACGACGCAGCTCCTGAGAGCGCATGCAGCTGGAGCATCGCCGTGATCTGATCGCCCTTCCAGAAACCCGACCTCAGAACCCATGAGGCCTGTGCAGGACACTCATTGCCACAGTGCCGAGGGGCAGACATGCCGTCTCCCGAGAGACTGCACTTCCAGCTCACACCGAGCTGTCAAGAGGGGAAAGCTTACCGCGGACCTTGATGAGCGTTGAAGCCTCTTTCCAGTGTTTTGTCTCAGGCAGAACCCGGGGCGCTTGCGCTTGAACCACCACACCAAAGTCAGCAAATGCTGTGGTGACCGAGACACCACGACGCTCAGTGCAGAACTGCCCTGCAGACAGTGATGGGGTTTCACAGGCACATTGGCCCCCAAACTGTCACTTCTACTTTTCTTGAGGCCTCCATCAACTCAGTGCTATCTAATATCTGAGTCCATTTTCTTTTTCCTTTTTTTAATTTTGAGAAACAGTCTCACTATGTAGTTCAAGCTGGACTTGAACTTACTGTGTAGCCCACCCAGGCTGACCTCAAACTTGCAGCAGTCCTCCTGCCTCAGCCTCTCGAATGCTGGGATTATGTGTACACACCACCATATCCAACCTGGCATCTTCATTTTCAGATGGGCATAGCGAAAACAACGAAACAGTCACAACTGTGTTTCCCTTTGACTTCTATTTACTTTCAAAATATACGTTCATTTTATGGCTCCTGACTCTGGACTACATTCAAGATGTAATAAGTGCTTAGAAATGCCTAGTGAACAGAGCACATCACAAAGTCATGTGTAAATTGTATTTGAGGAACCTGGAATACATTTTCCCATAGGAAAATTATATTGTGCTGTTTAAAGGCATGACTAACGAAGAAATAAATGGATAATAAAGTTCCCAGACCAGCACACAAAAGCTTGTTTTGTCTCTAACCCACAATGTCCTAAAGTATATTGGCTAATATTACTATTTCAAATACATTTGGTTCTGAGTACCAAATATTCTCTAGGAAAACGGGGTGTGTGTGTGTGTGTGTGATAATGGGGTTTGAACCCAGGGCCTTTGCACTGAGCTATATACTCAGGCCTTTTTGTTATTGTTGTTGATTTTGAGAGAGTCTTACTAAACTGCCCCTGGCTGAGCTTCAACTTGGGAGCCTCCTGCCATGGCCTCTCAGAGCGCTGAGATTACAGGTGTGTGCGTTGTACCTAGCCAGAAGACAGTCTTCTCCAGGTGGAAACACTGCTGACACATTAGGAAGTACACGGCCTCGAAAGTGTGGAGTTTTGTCCATACTTTTTCACCAACAAGCACATTCTGTTCCTAGGACAGCCTTTCTGGAAAGCATGAGAGACACTGACTAGCTGTACGCGGAATGATGTTTAGGGTGAAACTTCGGGAAATAAGGCGCACAGCCAGAATTTAACTCAGGTCTGTGCTTTGTACTAAGTTCCGTTCACCTTCTAGACTTACAGTACAGAAATCCTGAACCGAGAACCACTCGTCCCCATGAGCCCTGGGCTACAGCAGGGTGCAAGGGACGCAGTCAGGCTGGAGCGAGGACCTCAGCCCTGACCTTGTATCAGAATGCGCCGCCCACTGTGAACCCAGACGCCAGGCTCTGCCCTGGTGTTGTTAATCTCACAGGTCTGGGCGGTGCCTGAAAACCCTCCTCCTCCCCACACTCTCCCAGCTGATGCGATGCTAACACTGCTGCTCCAAAGACCTCGCTCTGAGACCTCAGCAGGCTCCTTAGTGAGACGTGGAAACAAACAGCCTATCCTTGGCGCTAGGACTTTCCTAGCAAGTGACAAGGCCACACATTCGCTCAACGCTTGGAGATCCGTACTTATGAGGAGGTCCTCGAGGGAGCTCACAGATGAGTCCAACACCACAGGGAGGCGGCGTGCAAAGGAAGCAAGTATTCACAGCCGGGCTGCCCTGCGTGCAGATTCCATTTTCCCCCAAGGGGGAAAAGCATGCTAACAATATGGAAAATCAGCAATTGCTTAGTTCTGCAGATAAGAGCAGTAATGACCCATGGCATGAGCATGATAACTCCTAAACAGTCAGGGTCCCCCTTCCTTCCCCAGAGGAGTGTAATTAGCCAACACATCTTTGTTGGGTTCTTGCACTGTTACCAAAAAGGAGTAGAGAGAAGCACAGAGCCTGGCTCTGGAGTGCTAACAGGCCACAGAGATGTCTCACCGATGTGTTTTTTTGGTTTATTTGTTTTGTTTTGGTTTGGTTTTTACGGTACTGGACACTGAACTCAGGACTTTGTGCTTGCCAGGCAGGTGCAGTGCTGCTGAGCTACATCTCTGGCCCCTGTTGATATGTTTCTTGAGGATAAAATCATGCCTCAAAGGGAAATCCTCAAATAAAGAAGACTACCCAAATTTTACTTATTTTTGGTATATTTTTTATTTTTTAAAATTCGTCTGAAATCTCTATTATCCTATGACACTTTAAAGAGTAGTAAAATTTGATTAACGGACATGAAAGAGACAGGTTCTGCTGAGCAAGTCTGAGCCAAGTAAAAGCAGGAGAAACAGAACCCCCTCCAGCATGAGGGTGGGCCACTCACAGAAGAGACGTAAGAGCCCGTCCTGATTTTTTTTTTTTTTTTTTTTGAGAAAGGGTCTTGCTTTGTAGTTCAGGCTGGCCCTGAGCTCACTTTGTAGCCCAGGCAAACCTTGAACTCAGCAATCCTCCTGCCTCTGCCTCCCAAGTGCTGGGATTATAGGTGTGAGCCACCATGGCCAGCACTGTGGTTTGTGGTATTGATGGCTGGTGGGCGTGAGTCACCATGCCCAGCATTGTATGTGGGTACTGGGGACTGAACTCAGGACCTTGCGCTTGCTAGGCACGCGCTGGAACCACTGAGCTATATGTCTGGCCCGCCTGTCCTGATTTTTTTTAAAAAAGAAAGTGAAATGTAGTTTAGATTTGTATCAGATGGAGAGTGTAGCCAATGACAGTATGTTGCTAGGATGCACAAGGCCCTGACTTTAGTTCCCAACACTGCAAAAAAAGAAAGAGAAAAAAATCTTGCCCTAGTGATTATAGACCAGTGACACCAAACCTTTTGGAGTCCAAGTCCCCAAACAACCCAAAACCTCCTTATTTATCCCAAAGTGCCAAAAGTGCAATTAAATCTCAATATTGAGGTTTTAGTTTAGAAGAATCACCTGTTATCCAATGCTCAGCAGTTGGGGTAAATTAGCTCTCATGCCAACAGAGAGCTTGGCATGCTCACTGCAGTACATGTGCCACAGGTTCTTCATCCCTACTGGAGGAGCACATTATGGATATCTACTTTTATGATATTAAGTAATGACCACAGGACATTGAGGAAGCACGTTGCTTTTTGTCCCTACATTGAAAGGGTTCAAATCTAAACTTAATATGTGGGAGTCTTTTTTTCCATCCTGTATCAATTGTCACTTTTCATTTCTGCCTTCATCAATCCAGCTTTTTTTTCCTTTCTTACAGACATTGGGATTATCCCAAGGTATTACCCTGCATGCACTACACCCCATACCCTCTTACGTTTTTTGTTTATTCTGAGACAGGCTCTAACCAAGTCATGAAGTTGCCCAGGCTGGGCTCAACTTTATGATCCTCCTGCCTCAGCCTCCCAGAGCACTGGAATTACAGGCCTGAGCCAGGACATCCAACCTCAGTCCAACTTCTAATAGCTCTACCTCTCATTCATGCCCTCTCTGCTATAGGTTAGAAATTCCACAGTTTGGAGGAACAGATCCTAAGAGGAAATAACTCCAAGGGGGTCTGAGCACCATGCCTACAAATCAAGATTGGCCTCAGGCTGGTGACCTTTTAACTTCCGGTGATCTGGGGCACAGGTCTGGGAACCACACTTAGGCTGTCCATAAGGAGCAAATCCACAAACGCAGTGTCTTCTTCCTTCTTCCAATTCTTCCTTTCATTGGACCCCTTTAAGGTCTCCCAAGCATATTTTTACATGGAGGGGATAATTGGTGAAATTTTTGCCACACTTTCTTTCTTCTCCTGGATTTATTTTCATCTTCTGAAACTGAGTAATTAGCGTAAGAGTATATGCCCTGAAGGATTATATTTCCTGCCCCAAATGTGGGTCACTGCCCAGTATGATGGCACATTCCTATAATTCTCGCACTCAAGAGACTGAAGCGGAAAGATTGCCATAAATGAGTTCGAGGCCAGCCTGAGCTATATACTGAGACCTTGTCTCCAAAAAATTGTGGGTCACCGATCTAGTAAATGAGTAAAAAAGAGTAGGTAAATACACAGAAATTCCTGAGTATCGGGCTTAGTTTCTCACTCCTGAAACAAAATACCTAACACCTGAAATTAAAGGGAGAAAGGTTTATATAGTTCACAAAGCTGGAGGTTTCAGGCCAAATCAGCTGCCTCCCAGGCAGGGTGCCTTGGCAGAGGGGCATCACAGAGGAGAAGCAAGGTGGGCAGAGGATGGCAGAAGCAACCCAGAAAGGATGAAGACAAGCCTCTTTTCCTGTCCCTTTTATTGTATCCAGGCCACTGTGTTAGGACAGTGCCAAACCAGTGAATTGACTTCATAATCACTCACCCTTAATCCCAGCATCACACATTCTATGTTCAGCCACCTTAGAAAAAGCCCACCTGAGACCACATAAGGCTTTGGAGGAACTTCTGGACACAAACCGTAACATTATCAGCCTGACCCCCCAAAAGCTCCTGCGCATCCCTTTATACAAAAGGCATTTAGTCCTTCTCTAAGAGTTGCCAAAGCCCTGACAGTTTCAGCATTGCCAAAAAGTTCAAGTCCCAAGACACCTCTGAGATTTAAGGCAAACTCTTAGCTATGAGCCCCTGTACACATGTAAAGAAAGTGAAATACTTCCAACACACAACAGGACAAGACAGATGTTTCCATTTCAGAAGATACAAATGGGGGAATACAAAGGAAACTGGACCAAAGCAAGTCCAAAATCCAACAGGGCAACCATTAAATCCTGTAGTTCCAAGTGCAGCATTGTAAGCCAGGTATGGCAAGACATGAACTCCACAGGGTTTTGGCTCTGCCCCTTTGGCACTTCTGAGGGTTACAGCTCCCATGGTTGGTGTCTGAGGCCAGCTCTGCTCTCTCCTTGCAGCTTTCCTAAGATGATGCACAATCCTGGAGTCTCCACACATCTTCACCATCACACACTGCCCTCTTAGGGGCTCACTGCCTGGCCTCCTAGGCCTTCTGGAATCAGGGCGCTAGTCTTTCTGACCCCACAGCTCTTTTATTCTGCACATG
>PVIC010040141.1:0-16787 GCA_004025085.1 Thryonomys swinderianus | reverse complement strand
AAAATTCAATGAAATAATAAACACATAAATCATAGCAAAACACCAGTATCAACTACTCGAACTACTAAAATAGTTATTTATAAAACTGTTTAATAGAATGCAAAAAGCATTACAATATAGTTGTGCCAACAGAAAGAAAGATTTTAGAAGTCTACATATTGACAGGACCCAATCAATAAAAATAAATAGAAACCTCTAAGAGTAAACACATGTAATAGTCACTTCTAAGAAGTAGGATATGAGTAATGATGCTCTTCATTCTTCTTTTCTCTATTTCCAAAATAATTTGTTGTCTTCAGCAAGAAAGGGATTCAAATTTGAGAATGTTGAGTGCTTTTCAGGTGAGAAAACTAAGACAGACGTGTTTAGAGTCTGAAAGAAGCAACGCAGGAAAGAAGAAAGGCAAAGCGGGGAGTGACGGAAGCTGCACAGGTCCTGGAGAGAAGAGCCGGGTGCACAGACTGCCCAGGGACAGATGGCTTTTGGGGGGGGGGGGGTCAGTGCACGGGCAGACATCGATGGATCCGGACGGAAGTGCCAGGAACGAGCATCTGTGGAACGCACAGCTGTCTGTTTTTACTACCTGAGTCACACATGAGGAAAGCTCCTCAGCCGAGACTGAAGTGCGCAGAGGAGCGTCAAGGAATTTGACCAAACTGATAGTGATCAAGAGAGAAGAATCGGAGAGGGGCCAATTGAAAATAGTAAAGAGAACGTTCCTGGTATTTCTGTCTTCTTAAATACAAATTAAGATCAAGTTTTCATTGGTTTGGGAAACCAAAATACACTTTCGATCTTATTTACAAGAAAACAATTCTATTAACATGTCTATATCTTGGTTGCTTGATTCACTGATTTCGATTCCCTTGTCTAGGTCACTAGGACCTTCCATTTGAAGTCCAGTGGTCAATTCACACTCCTCTCGTTATTTGACATTTTATCAATGATAAAAAGAGGCCACTGGGAATTCCTCATCCTTGAAAATTATAATTCTTTTGTTTCTGGAATACTGTTGCCACCCAGTACTTTTACTGTACTGCTAACCCTTCTTAGACCCCCTCAGTGGCGTCCTACATATATGATTATAAACATTAATATGTTCCAGGGCTCAGTCTCTGTGTCTCTTCCTTTTATTCATTCATAATAAAAATCCCTGTGCATGTCAGTCCAGCCTCCTGACTTTAAGTACATTTCGTACATTGACAATGTATATGTTATATTTTACACACACACCTTGCACTCTGAGTCTTCCAACTGAACTAAAGCTCCATATAGAGCTGCCCCCTCTGTCTGCATAACTACCAAACTGTACAAAAGTGAATCAAGTCTGGCGTGGTGGCTCATACCTGTAATCCCAGCACTCGGGAGGCAGAGGCAGGAGGATTGCTGAGTTCCAGGCTTGCCTGGGCTACATAGTGAGCTCAGGGCCAGCCTGAACTACAAAGCGAGACCCTGTCTCAAAAAAAAAAAAAAAAAGTGAATCAAGTATTCCTCGCTCCCTAGTTACCATGTACCTAACAAAACTCCATTCACCTGGCTGATCAAACTTAAAACCTCAGAGGCGTCACTGAAAGCTCTCTCCCTTTTTGTCTGCTTCTCATAAAAATTGGCAAATCCTATTTACTCTATTTCCAGAACATACCAGGATCTAACCACTTCTCACCAGTTCCACTCTTGTTTCCACCGCAGTGCGAATGTCTTTGTACAACGACAGACCCTTCTTTTTCATCTTTGATTCCCCACATTCTGCCCTCCCTCCAGCAGTCACAGTAATGATTTAAAGCACACAAATCAGATCATATCGCTCCCTGTGCTCCTAACTCTCTGACTTCTCACTGCAGTCGGAGTAAAAGCAGGTCCCCCGCAGCTAGACTGAAAGCAGAGGAGGAAGGACTTACGCTTAGGTCTCCATAGATTAGTTCTCTAAAGACCGCACCAGAGAGGAGCATCCTCAAACAGAAGTTCAATATGGGTCCCAAGCTCTTGTTGGAATACTAAGTGGTATTAATGTTCTGTTCCAAGATATTTCTTAATTAGCCCATTTTCATGAACACAATGAAAGTGTGTAACAAAACGTAGCATCAAATGACACAAGAAGAACACTGGTCTGCAATACGGCAAAGTAAAGAAAAGAATTATTCCTTGCATTTTGTGTTTTTGCCAGCCTGTTGTTTGACCCTGGAGATGTAACAAATATGTCCGAAAGGTAACTTTCTCATCTACTTACACAATCTCCTCCTCAACATCCACTTTCACATGTTAAAGCAGATTAACTTCTGGAAGTTCTTTCACTACACGTGAATAATAAAAACAAGCCAGTATCAACACCATCAGTCATATTCCAAGTGCAATTACATGATAACTGGTCTGAATCATTTCCCTGTAAATGCAAGATCAGGAGTGTAAACCACAGATAGGAAATCAGAAGTTGGCTACAAAGCAGTAGTGAGAAAAACAGAATGGAGCTTATCTCTGTGTCAGCATTAGTCTGTGTGCATGTGTGCGTGCATGTAACCTTCTCTGTACATGCGTCAATTTGAACAGAACCATACTCATATGTTGGCACAACTGGTTCTGTGTCTGTGCTTCTGGGATTGCGTATATGTCAATATGTGTGTATACATGTAGGTAAAACTGAGATGTGTGGAATATAGGTGTGGGTCTGAGGAAGAGTGTGTCTGTCCCTGTGAATGTCAGCCTGCATAAGCATTTGTGGAAAAGGGCTGTCTGTGTGTATAGACTGACAGTACATGTGTACCTGTGTGTGTCAGTGTGCATGTGAGTGTATGTGTTATTGTGTGCCAAGCAGGGTGAATTAGACTTCTATTGCCCTGGATTCTATATGATGGAGGAGCCCTCAAAAAAATCATGAATGTGCAGTTTCATGAAAATTGGCCTTTTTAACCAGGGGAAGTCTTTTTTTTTGAGACAGGGTCTCGCTTTGTAGTTCAGGCTGGCCCTGAGCTCACTATGTAGCCAGGCAAGCCTGGAACTCAGCAATCCTCCTGCCTCTGCCTCCTGAGTGCTGGGATTACAGGCGTGAGCCACCACGCCTGGCACTGTGGTATGTAGTATTGATGGCTGGTGGGTGTGAGTCACCACGCCCAGCATTGTATGTGCTTACCAGGATTGAACTCAGGGCCTTGCGCTTGCTAGGCAGGCGCTGGAACCACTGAGCTAAATCTCTGGCCCAGGGGAATTCTTTCTAATAATTAATCTTGATAGACATTAGGAGTGAAAAATACAATGAAATGTATGGAGAATTTATACAACTTACCACTTCCTATGTTAGCAAAACATTGTTCTTTCAGTGTAAATCATGATTGTTATAATTTTTCCCCTCACTAATTAATTCTTTGAATCAGCATTAGAAATGACTACTGTCAGGCCAGAGATTTAGCTCAGTGGATCCAGCGCCTGCCTGGCAAGCAGGCAAGCAGGCAAGCATAAGGTCCCAAATTCCATCCCTAGTAACCAATACAACAATACTGGGCACGGTGGCTCACACCCACCAGCAATCGGTACCACATCCCACAATGCCAGGCATGATGGCTCATGCCTATAATCCCAGCACCTGGGAGGCAGAGGCAGGAGGATCGCTGAGTTTGAGGCTTGCCTGGACTACATAGTGAGCTCAGGGCCAGCCTGAACTACAAAGCGAGACCCTGTCTCAAAACACAAAAATTAAAAATAAAGAATTGATGACTGTCTCTTGACAATATTTTACTTTTCAGTTAGGGTTTAATTGCTGGATGATCACAGTTAAGTTAGCAATACATATGCCCTTAAAACACACTTTCCTAGAAGTTTTTAAAAATTGAATTCTTTATTGGTGCATTTTATATACAGCTCACAATCACACTCAACATTGGGAAATTTGTACCAGTATATGACTGAAGTTAATTCTCATTTTTACCCATATCCTGAACCACCCACAACTCCCCACCCCTTATATACATGCTATTTTTTTCTTTCCAAATATTTATTCTTTCCCCTCATTACGTTCCCCTACCACACTCCCTTTGAATATTTCCTATTTTACAAAATCTATCACACATTCTAGAACTCATTTACATCTACAGGTTCTCATACCAGAGAAGAGACACAGTATTTACATATCTGGGATCTATTTATTTCACTTATTAGTGTATCCTCAAGGTGTATCCATTTGCACATAAATGAGTGAAACTTGGCATTCTTTATGGCAGAGTAATGCTCCATTTTATTTTTAAAAATCCACATACATCTTCTTTATCCAGTCTCCAGTTGATGGGCATCTGGGTTGTTTTCAAGACTGGGCTATCACGAATTGAGCTGCTATGAACATGGGTGCACATATGTCTTTACAATCTGATTCTTTTAATTCCTTTGGGTATATTCCTAGCAGAGGAATAGCAGGGCCAAATGGGATCTCTAATCATAGTTTTCTGAGAAATTTCCACACTCATCTCCACAACGGTTGTACAAATCTACAATCCCACCAATAGTGAAGAAAGGTATTTTTCTCCCCGCAGCCTTGCCAGCATTTATTGCTGGTTGATTTTGCAATAGCAGCCATTCTTTGTGGAGTGAGATGAAATCTCACTGTTGTTTTCATCTGCATCTCTCAAATGACCAGTGATGTTGAGCATTTCTTCATATGCTTCATGGTTGCTTTTACCTCTTCCTCTGAAAAGTATCTATTCATTTCAGATGTCCATTTTTGAATTGGGTCTTTAAACTTGGGGGAATGATTTAAGTTCTTTATATATTGTAGATAGTAGCCCTTTGTCTGACAAACAGCTAGTAAAGATTTTTTCCCATGTTGTTGGTTGTCTTTTACCAGTGCTAGTGGTTTCTTTTGCTGTGCGGAAGCTTTTTAGTAGGATGAGGTCCCATTTGTTGCTTCTTTCTGCTAGGTTCTTGTGCTATAGAGGTTTTGTTCATAAAGTCTCTGCCTAAGCCAACGTCTCCAAGAGTTTTACCTAACCCGTTTTGCTGCAGGTTTATTGTTTCTGTTTTAATGTTTAAATCTCGAATCCATTGTGATTTTGGTTTCATACATGGTGAAAGAGATAGTTCTACCTTTAGTTTTTGGCAAGTTAAAGCCCCATTTTTCCAGTACCATTTGTTAAAGAGGCTTTCTTCCACTGAGGACGTTTTGCTGGAAACTTTTTTTTTTTTTTTTTTTTTTGCTTTTTGAGACAGGGTCTCGCTTTGTAGTTCAGGCTGGCCCTGAGCTCACTATGGTGCCCAGGCAAGCCGCTGCGAACTCAGCAATCCTCCTGTCTCTGCCTCCCGAGTGCTGGGATGACAGGCGTGAGCCACCACGTCCGGCATTGTAGTATGCGGTGTTGATTGTTGGTGGGCGTGTCTCCTCGCCCAGCATTATATGTGGTTACCGGGGATCGAACTCAGGACCTTGCACTTGCGAGGCAGGCGCCAGAACCACTGAGCTAACCCTCCAGCCCTGCTGGAAACTTTTGAAGCCTCAGCCCTGTGCGTCACTGAGCCGGCACGCTGTGTTGCAGTTTTCATTTCGGTTCTCGTTACACACATCAGGTCTGTCCGGAGCTGCCGGGGAGGCCACTTTCCATCTAAACTCTCAAAGCATGGGGCAGGGAGGTTCTCAACCTCAGTGCCGGCCCTAACTCTGGGTACAAAAACCCAAATAAACCTGCAAGCACATCAAACTTGTCCATGGAAACCGCTCTTCCTCGAGGTTTCACCTACAAAGTCCTCTATGTGAGTGAAAAGAATGGCAAAGGCTTATCTCCATGTACTTTCTCCCTTCCTGCGTATAAATATATGCACATGTTTACAAATATACACACACACAATTCACTGCACAATGTCACCTTCCTTTACTTTTCTAAAAATAAAATCTGGCTCTAGGAGATTTTATTTGCCAATAGTGTTCCTTACTTTACACTCTTTCCTGCTCTCGTGTTGAGAGGCCCCCAGAAAATTCAGCAAATTTGAGGCTGGGCTGATGGCTTTGAGACTGGAGTGGTCACCGCTGGGATGCTGGCATCCAAACCCCAAGGACAGATTGGAGCTAGGCGGCCCCACGCCCTCCATGCTGCGTCAGACCACTAAGAGCTTAGAAGACCTTGTTCTCTGTCTTGAACCCACCTCCACTACCACCCCCTCAGGTGCTGTCAGTTCCTGAGCGCCCCCGAGGAGGGAGCGGGGCTCTGGCCCTCTTCCCTGTGGTCATCACCTGTAACTCTGGGCGCGGCCTTCCATCATTAGCCCTTTCCCAAGTGCGAACTAATGGCTTTCAGTGTGTTGTGGTCACCACTGAGATAATGCTGTTCAAATATCAAGCAGAGGTCAAAGGTCTACTAATTCTACTAAAATACTGTGTTTGCTGTGTTGTTTGACTTCACTCTGTGCTACACAATTTGCACTTAGTCCAGATTAACATTAGACATGTGGCACTAGGTACTTTCCCTGAAAAAATGTCTGAAAGCTAATGAAAATTATACTGAGCATATTTTTTGAAAATTTAATTACCTTGCTGTTAAAAATGAGTTTATGGTTTTAGACTTTCAAATGCACTGATAAGGTGATATATATATAAACATATGCATATATATTGCTCAAATTTTTCAGCTGATTTTTTTTCTGAGATATAAGAGCTTTTCCATGGAAAGATGATAATTTAATAGTTACTTAGTAGTTACATAAAAACTTAGTTTTCAGCTTACTGTGTACCTATAATCTTGTTAATAAGAATTAATATGCAAGCTTCATCAAGGTTTTCAAGAACATTTACATAACATTATATAGGATATTTGCATAGCTTTTAATCTTCTCTTATTCTAGTGTCTTGTCTCATTCTTATATTTATTTCTCCCTCTCATTTATCATGCTTATTTTATTGTTTGATTCTAAACCAGCCTTAACTCTATTGTTTTTTGTTTTTAATATTAAATTCTGTAGTTAGTCTTATTAATTTCTTCTCACTTGGTTAAGTACAGGTTATTGTTACTATTTCATTTCAGTAGTTGAATATTTCACTCAATCTCAAAGAAGAAAAATGTTAGGGTTATAAATATCTAGAAATACATTTTTGTGCAGCAATGCCTTTGATATGTAATTTTCCTTTAATTAACTTCTTTAAAGTATATAACCATACAGTTAAACTTCCTCATTGACTTAGTGGTTTTAACTTTTTACTACGGGAAATGTTCAGCGTTTTACAAGCAGAAGATAGTGTTTGCATTTCCCTTTTCATATTTCTAGTCTATAAACAACAGGGAATTTTTCATGTATACACCTTGGTCCAATCTATTTCACCCAACAGAAGTTCTTGAATGGAACTTTTAGTAAAAAATTTTCCATAGAACATTTTCTTTTCTCTTACTGAAAGACTGTGAATCTCTTCAGAGGTGGTCCTTGGGTCACACTTCATCCCACAGCTGACTGGTGGACACAAACCCTCAGCTGCCAGCACAGGACACAAAGGATACATGCTCCTGATGGTTGGGCCACTCCGCTCTTTCCTTTCTATCTCCACCACATCTTAAGCGGTATCATAAATGGGGAACATTAGACAGCTCCTTACAACTGAAATTCTCTAAAATACCAGAAGTATGTTACTCTCTTAAAATGTTCTTAGTTTCATCCATCGAAGAATGACTGAGGACATCAGGGGGTAGAGAAGATACAGCTGCAGAGAGAAGAACTAAAGTCTCCAACTCAAGAGTTCAGTTATTTGTCTTACTCTTTTATGCCATATTTTTTTTTAAAAGATAAGAAACTAAAAACAATACTCATTAAGCAACTTCTACTTTTGGTAAGAACACATCACATTTTCACAGAGATTCTTCAGACCTTTGACAGAAATCAGAATAAGAAGCAATTTTAAGATGTCATTCTCCATCTAGCCATGTTAGCAAGATACACTTTACCCAAGACAGACTAAATGACAACCTGTTTCCTCTCCTGCTACATGTCGAAAAACTAGTGCTCCCAGTTCTGCCCGACTACAGTTACTGCAGTGCATGATTAATGACATATTCCAAACAGATGTCCCCATGGAAAACACCTTCTCTTACTTATTATTGTAATGAAAGGGTACAGTTCATAATGTATTACTCTGCCCAGTGACAAAACGCGCTGAAAAAGAAAATACTGTTTCCGTAGTGTACAGAGACATCACTGAGATAATTTATTAGCAATAATATATGCTTAAAATTCACTGTGTTCCACTACATAGTGCAAGATTTCCTAGAAAAACAAAAAGCAATAATAAGAAGTACATTGCTTTCCTTTTGAGGAAAATGGTCATCTACAAAGAAGTGTACACAATTCTTACTGTTCCAATAATGAAAATTCTTAGTTTTCCATGGGAGAAAATGATTTATTACATAACATAGGCCTAAAATGAATATTACACTAAGGTAGTAAGTTAAAGAAAATTCCACTGAGCACAGCAATTCCCATGAAGTACTGGGAAGTGATGATCTAAGAGGCTTTGATCTTTCTTTTCCAGGATTTTTTTGCCCATCCTTCAAAATGATTGCTTGCTCCTCCTGATCACAGGTTTTCTAGGCATGAGGTCATTCCGCTGTTTAGAATTCTTAAATTAATGCAGTTTCATACTTTATCCCAAACTATTTTCTGAAAAAGGTACTGCATTTATATAAAATGAACTTCTTTTGGTAAAAGACTTTAATGTTCAAAATAGCATGAAAATAAGAATGGAGAAAATTATAATATTCTACCTGGTTCACTGTAATCCTAGCTAACAGCAGGTACACAGATTTGTTGTCAAAAGTCTGGTGGAGTCTGCTCTGGGAACAGACAGTGCCACTTCTCAGCCATGAAGGATAGTGGCACTTTGAATACCACTGCGACATGCCAAACCTATAACACACACACACACACACACACACACACACTTTTTCTTCAACTTTTGAATTTTAATCTGCAAAGAAGGTTAGCACATGAATAACATTTGAGTCTAAAGATGGGGCAGAATGACAGAATGATTTAGATATCATCCCCTAAGGAAAGGCCAGTGGTCTTTGATCATTAAGACTTTAAAAAATTCTCCTTGGAATATCTTTTTCACTCTAAAGAATCATTCTTTTGCACACAAAAATGAATATATCAAAATAAAATGCTTTGGACTTGAAAGTGACTATATACAAAGCATGATACTAGTCTTGGATTATTATATAATTTTCTGAAAACAGGATTTTGAAGATAATAGCTCTTTCCATGGATACATAACTTCAGAAATTGGGGGTTAAGTCTGTGGGAAATTTTTTCTATAAATGGGTTCTGTTTGGAAAGGAAAAAATAAGCAATATAGTGCTTGAGAGTTCAAAATTCATATGAAATCAAACAATAATTGTATTAAATCCTAGCCAAAGAAATTTCTAATTTATTAACCTTGATTTCAAAAGTGAGATAAATTAGTTGAGATAAGAATGAGAACTACTTTTCTATTTGAATTTCCCCCACCAAATTTTTCAATTACTATAAAAGACTGCATGAACTGTTACTCTTTATTACACAGCTATAGTGAAAATCTCTCAAATAGGTGAATTTTAATTATACAGATGAAGATGTTTGCTATGATTAGACATTTAATTTTATATCTAGCTATCATTTCCAGGTCACTCACGGCCATGAAACTAGCACATTTCTGAATTCTCCTCAGCTTTTGTCAAAATTTTGTTCACCAAAGTGTGTCTGTGACTTTTTACTTAATACTCCTTTGTCTTTGTTCCCACTGTTTCCCTTGATATGAAAGTATCCTCACTGGACAGTTTTGCTTTGTTTTTTGCATTTTATTGTTCAACCTGTCTCTATCTCCTTAAACCAAAACCCAAGTTCCAAGATCTTCTTATATTACCCATTGAATAACATACCATTCTTTTTCTCCAAAATCAAATAAGATTTTTCAAATCAAATACTTGTAATTATTTTAAAATCTTGTTATCAGTTGAAAAGCCTTGTGTTCCAAGTTACCAAAATGCCAAGTCTTAAGTCTTGAGCAGGAAAAGTAATTTACTGATTCGGGTAACCAGTAACTTTAGAGATCATGACTGGCCTCATTGAGTAACTTGACCGTGTCAAGGAGACTACCTTCATACCAACCTTCTAGGCTTGGATGTTATAGTCACTGGACACTCTTAAAAAATATTTACATGATTTGAAGCACCTCTTAAAACTACAGTTTCAGTTATTACCAGTAGGAAAATCAGTCATTTTCCCAGTAGCTAAGGGGATAGAACACAGTTGTTTAAGCCAACAGGACCCTTTTAGAGCTGCAGGAGAGATCCATATTACCCAAAGTACGTGACTAGAAAATTGGGGTTAACTGTATTTGGGAAAAAGAATGCTTAGGCATTAACCAGCAATTTTAGCTATAAAACCAAATTTTGATCTATAGCACATTATGATTCTTTCAAACTTTCTATGCCTTAAAATATCTCACATAGAATAGCATAACATTCTTTCTACATAGGTGCAATATGAGTAATGACATGAATGCAATACAAACATGTAAAGAATGAATGCTGAAAAATGCAAGATTAATTCAAATTTGTTCAGGAGTCACAAGACAAGAAGGAAGTTAATTTTATAATCATATTTTTTAAAAGTTGGCGTTTAAAAACTTATTATGACAAGAGGTGCATAGGACATAATTTCTTGATGTTGTTTATTTTGTTGTTCTTGTTTACTTCGCAGGCACCACCTATTTTAACTTACTCTTGGAAAGGACATTTGGTTTTCTAACATTTTAAGGGTGACTTTGTAATTACAATGTAGTATTTTTAAAAAGCTAGAAAACCAACTTTAAATAGGGTGGCCACACATACTAGTTTGCCCAAGAAAGTATAATTCCCAGTTTAGCCTTTCTGTCTCCGAGTTGCTATTAATAACACTGACTCTCACTTTCAAGAAAGTCTTGATTTGGACAATAAATTATATGGCCAGTCTAATTTTAGATATATATGCAAACACATTGAAAATGTCTGCATTACATTCCAACTGAAATTTGGAATTTAGGCTAAGAAGACTATCTGATTTTAAAAAAAGTTAAATTGAATAGGCATCCTTTGTATGAGAAAAAATGTTTACCTAGCATTTTGCCTAGAGTCTGAAAGAAAATTCACTTGAAGCCACAGCTGTTGTGCTCTGAGGATTTGGATTAAAAATCATCATTATCTTTCTCCTAATGCTCTGCCCTGGACCAATCAGTGGTCATATGGTATTTACAGGCCCTGGACACTGAATAGACTTGAATGACCTTTGTATTGCAATACAATCAGATTATGTCTAATCTAAATGCTATGAGTCCTTTACAGAGCAGACAAATCCCAATCCCCCATTTACAAAAGCAAAGCCAGCCTATCCCTCAGTGGCTCTCTATTCACTCTTTGTTTTGTTTTTAATTTTTAGGTGACAAATAAAAATAAGTTATAAATTCACTCAGCTTAAAAGTAGTCTAAATAAACATTTGGTGGCTTTGAGATGTGGTTAAAGTGCTTCTTCTTTCTTTAATAGCCCAAGATGTGTTACTATAATATCACGATTCTTTTCTCTAAAGGACATAGATTAACAAAATAAGCTGTCCCACTGTCCTAGAAGCATGAAGACAAGCTTTAAAAGGATCTCATTTCTTCTTTTCTCGATTACTTGAGCATTTATCTTAAAGCTCAGATTCCTTGACTATGCTTTATCAGTTAAGCTGCAGTGAAGGTTTAAAGCAAGTGGCACCTAAAACATCCACCCAGATGACTCACCGGACAGATTTGGAATGGGCCTTCCTGCCTGTGCCACCTCATTACACTCTGTCGATCCTGCTTCCCCAGAGCTACTCCATTTCCAACTGCTAAGAGGTAAAATACTGGCCATGTGTCGCCCCCTCCTTCTCTCATGGCTTCACCGTCTGCCAGGCTCATCTTTCTTCCTCCTAAGACCCTAGAATTCACTGCCGGTATTCTGAGGCCATCTCCTTCCTCAGCTCTGTGGCTTTATTGATACTAAATTTAGGGAATCCTCTTTCTGAAACTTCACATCACCTCTGTGAGTCACATGGCCAGGAAATGAGTCTAGAATTAGAGGAGATAAAGTATAACTCAAATATGAAAAACAACTGTCCAAAATATGGATTTCACCCTCACACACAAAAAAAACTTAAAGTTTGGAACTACTAAACAAGATGGAAGTTCAATCTTTCAGTGGATAAAGGAGGAATTTTTCTAAAGTGTTAGGAAGGAATAGAGTGTTTTATCAAGGACTGATAGTGCTGCCCCTTGATACTACTCTATAAAGTTGCAAATAAAACAACACAACAAGCAAGAGCTTTGAAGCACTCTTGGGTTTTCTTTAGGGATAAAAGGCAAAGGCAGGCTTGTTAAGAATGAAAAGACAACGATGGAGACACCTGGAGGATGTACTAATAAGTGAAATAAATAGATCACAGATAGGCAAATTCCGGATCTTCTCTTTGACATGAACACCTGTAGATGAAAATGAGCTCTAGAAAGTATGACAGCTTTTATAGAGTGGGAAATTTCCATAGGAAAGCTGGTGTGGGAATGTAATGAGGGGAAGGAATAAATATGATTCAGAAAAAAAATAAAAGAGTATGTATAAAGGGGGTAGGGAGGTGTGATTGGGTAGGGATATGGGTAAAAATGAGAACTAATTTGTGTCATATACTGGTACAAATTCCCCAATTTTATATGTGATTGTGAGATGTATATAAATTGTACCAATAAAGAATTCAATTTAAAAAGAAAAGAATGAAAAGACACCATTTCAACTCAAACCTGATGACTGATTTCCTTCCTTTTTGAATATTCACACACCACTTCCTCAAGACCCAGCCATCTCTATGAGGCAATGAGCCCTGCTGAGAGCTCTAAAGAGAAGCAACCATGTTCCCAAGAGGTGGCTTCAAAGTGCACAACACTTCTCCCTGAGACAGGCTCGAAGGCAGGGTATTTCACGCCTCCATCCACAGTGGACCTGGGCCTAAAATGAAATGGTACTCTGTTCATCCTATGATTTTAAAATTTGTTTTGTAAAATCCCAAGAATGAAATTATTTAACTTGTCTAGATTTCTCTCGGTGCCAAGTACCTAGCCACAAAATGCATATTCAAAATAAATACTAACATTAACTGCTTTTATGCCTAGTAATGTGATAAAAAGGGTAAATTTGAACTTTGAAGCTTCATAAGATAGACAATAAAGACAAATTTAATTGATTTCCTACTTATTTATCAATTCAAAATTTCAAACCTTTCATCCATTCAACACCTATTATATTCCTAATATGTTTTAAGTACTACAAAAGACAAATTGAAAACACACACTACATTTAGTGATATTAAAACCTAAGAAAGAAACATATAGTTATTTAAGGAAATGAAATGTCATGGTATACTATTAAGAACTATACTATACAATGGCATACTATAAAGTCTTAGAGTTGCCTTCAATTTGCCAACAGTTCACCATGTATAAGATATTGTATTAAGCACTAGGAGGAACACATTAATCAAAAATACATAAATATTGGGCCAGAGGATTAGCTCAGTGGTTCTGGTGCCTGCCTCACAAGCTCAAGGTCTTGAGTTTGATCCTGATAACGACATACAATGCTGGGCATGGAGACTCACACCCACCAACAGTCAACACCACATACCACAGTGCCAGGTGTGGTGGCTCACGCCTGTAATCCCAGCACTCGGGAGGCAGAGACAGGAGGATTGCTGAGTTTGAGGTTTGCCTGGGCTACACAGTGAGCTCAGGGCCAGCCTGAAATACAAAGTGAGACCCTGTCTCAAAAAAAAAATACATAAATATTGCAGAAGTACAGGGGAGAAAGGATAAAGAGTAGCCAAAGCAAACATTTGTAGCTGTGGAAAAATGAAGTATTTAGGCAACTACAAGCACTATCATGGAAACAACAGGAAGAGAAAGGAGAGATGAACGGAAACTTGAGAAGAGCTCAAATCATGGAGGCCCTAAAATGCAACCCCAAGGAACTAGCATTATATCCTGCAACCATGGCACGTCACTGAAGGAAAGCACTCTCATTTATTCAGTTATCTGAAACCTGATTTCCTAGCAGTGTGTATTTTAAGGAAATAATGATACATATCCAGCAGTAGGACATTCATGATGTTTTACATGTAGATTTCAATAATAATTAATTGGAAGAATAACCCTTTAAAATTTAAAATACAAATAATAATTCAAAGTAACATTTCAATAATATTAAATGGTCATTAAAAACTAAACTCATAGAATTGACCGGTGTCACATATTGGTACGAATCCCCCAATGTTTTGTGTGATTGTGAGCTATGTATATAATGCACCAATAAAGTTTACTGAAAAATGCAAAAAAAAATTTAAAATAAAAACTAAACTCATATGTATCTTACAACTAGAAGTGCCCCACATCTCTGGGTCATGTGATGTTAAATGCCGCCTTCATGGTGCCAACACTGATAGAAGCATTGCTTTTCTTGAAATATGCTATTAAAATATAACATACATGCATACAAGCAAAAAATTGTTAATGAACCTACAAACTGTCACAAGATGAATATAGCTCATGTAGCCACCATTTGTACTAAGTAGAATACTATCAAAACCCCAGAAGCCTCCTCATGGTCACTTGGAGAGTGCGAATTAAAATTTCCAACAATTGGAAGCACATAGCATTTACTCTTCTGTGAGGTTTTTTTCCATATTATTATAGTCATTTTCATTTCTGTAGTGTTATATGTATGAGCATGTCACATTTTAATAACACAGTCTACCATACATTTATATTTAAGGCATTGAAAAAGACACTGCTGTAAAATATCTTTGTGTTTAGCAGACATAGGTATACACGCCTGTGGAATTGCTGAGTTACCTGTATTTATTGTGCTGTAATGTCAACACAGAACTTCAGACAGAGGGCAAATGGAAGGCAGAGTGACGTGGGAAACCACGGAAAGCCCCTAGCGGCAAAAACCCACCCGTAAAGGACAGAAGAATCAAACTCAAATGCTAAGGTGAAATTGGTCATTCATTCTTTCACCTTGAACCCAATACACAACATTCAGGGAATTATTTGAAAACTCTTCATTAAACAATGTGAACTTATTTCTGCTTTCTATTTGATTAAGGCAACTAAATTTAATCCTTTACTCGATTTTATCTTGCTCAAAATTTGGTTCAACTTAACTGAGCAAACCATCACACTGTGAGCAGCCACATTACTGCTAAAAAGAATATATGTATAGAGTCCAAAAGGAAACATTTGGGAAAAAATGATTCTCAGTTTTCATTAAGTTTGAGAGTACGAAAAATATAATTGCCTTCAAAAAGAACTTTAAAACCTTTCCTTTACACTTAAATAGGCCCACATTACCAAACCACTGGCAACTATGTTTCTCAAAATATTTCACAAAAGTCTCACGATTTGAAATATGTGGGCTTTATGGATTGCCTGGGCTCTGTGCCTAGAAATGTTCAGAGATCATCTCACATTTTTATTCTGAGGATCAATAATGTCAGCAGATGTTAAGGTTTGTCAGCCAAGTGCAGCAGTGATAAGAGAAACTGAGAACAACAGACAGCGAGGGACAAGAAGAAAAATAGAGCAAAAAGAAAGTTATTGAACAAGATATATATGACACTCCATTGAATAAATTTTAGTTAAGAAATACAACCCACTGTACATCATACATATCATTCCGCAGTCTTGCCAAAATCATACTAAAGTATAATAAAAGATCAAATGCCAACTTGTTTCATTGATAAACAATTCCATACTGATAAGCCTTTCCATGCAGATGAGAAAACTTGATTTCCTTAAAAAATATATCCTCCAAAGTCTTCAGTAACTAAAACATACCATGGATTTCTTCAAGAACGATGTTAATGACTTACCAGAGTTTAAAAAAAAATAGGTGAACTTAAAAGCTGCACGTACACATGCAAAATAATAGTTAGCATCTTCAGATACCCCAGACTTCCTCTTTAAAAAATGCAGTATATTTTTAAATGAAATGATTTTTATTTCCACGCAATTTAAATAGCTAAAATAATATATTTCAATTCTTATGAAATAGAAAGCAGAGATTCCCTTCAAAAATAGCAATTCAAAACCCTCCAAGATCTAGTTGCTGGGAAAAGAATGTGCTTATCATTTTTAAATTATTTTTTTAAATACCATCTTGTGACCTGCAAATACTTCATGGAGTTGTGTGAAGTGAAGGCACTGTACCTGATTTTCCACATGGAAACTTCCCTTCAAGCGGATACCAAGGCCTCCACAGCCAAGGTGCTCAGATGTTCCTTGCAAGGGAACAAGAGGCCAGTTCAGTAGAAGAGGGTAATGGAAATGTAAGCAAATCCCTGAACCAGGGGGCCAGAGGGCAACCAGCACTGTAGCCTCAGCTCTACCACTCCTGTGCCAAGCATGGCTTGAACCCTCAAAGTGTTGACTCATAAAGAGGCTGACAGAGAAAATCTTTGAGCGTCAGCTGGTTCTCTGATTCATAAATCTGAAACCTTGAAGATTATTAATTCTTGCGACAGGGAGAAATAATTTGGGCATAAGGCATGAAGTAATGAAGACGGGGTGTGGAGTTTCATTCCTATTTTGGCACAACTGCCTTCGCGCAATGCCCAGCTGTGGGTCTGAGGATCTGCGGCAGAGCCTCCTCCGATGGGCAAGTCTGGGAGTAGCAGGCCAATAGCCCAGTGGGCTGTGCTACCCCGGGAAGGTGCGCTTCAGCTGACATGGCAGGTGAGTCTGGTTGACTAC
>PVIC010040140.1:0-16915 GCA_004025085.1 Thryonomys swinderianus | reverse complement strand
TCTATGGAACAAGAGGTAGGACTTATAAAGCAAAGTTACAATCTGTGGAGAAAAAGGCTAATCTTTCTTAGAATCAATAAGAAAATAAAACTCTTACCTCTGTCCAGTAATCTTGGTGGGACCTCCAGAATGACACAGGGAAGCAAGCCTAACTCCCAACCTGCTAGGTATCTGAAGTGCGAGCTCGTGTTCTCTAAAACTGAAGAATGAATTTTAGAATAAATTTTAGGAATGCCAGAGGTTAACAGTAGGAAAACTTTATTGAGAAAGAAAGCTTCTGCCTAAGAGGGACAGAAAGGGGACCCAAAAGTGGGAGACCCACAATCACTTCTCCAGGGGGGTATTTTTGAAGCAAAGCCACAGGGTGAGGTGGGTTCAAAGTGGGAACTACCAATCAGATTCAAAACGGTGGACAAATTATGATCAACCAATAAGACTGATATTGATTGAAGGGAATCAAATGGGAGAGGAAATCACATAACAAGCCTATAAGAATTTTCAGTCAGGGGTCTTTTCCAGGAGGGGTGGGTCAAGATCCTAGCCCTCCACCCTAGGAGATTGAAGCCTACTTAGAATATCAACTGCTGCTGTTTATTCTACGTGGGTGGGGTAGTTTTGTCCTTTGGTAATGGTACCCTTCAGTGGACATCTCTTTGACTGTCCTCCATATTGGCTACTTCCCATGTGGGCTTTTCGAGGGCTAGCGTGTCAAGCTGCCTTCAAGATGTCTAACTAGCTTGCCTACCTATAACATAAGGATGTAATACTGGGATTAAGGACGTTGCTAATGGAAGCCCCATCTGGAGTGTGGGTGGCAACATTAAGTGAGCTTGTAGACTGGGTGGAATTTAAAGGGACAGAAAGAAGGTGGACCTGCTACTGCTGCTGCTGCTGTTTGTTACTTTGCTGCTTTGTCAGGACCTGTTGCCCTCTGCCACATGGCCTCGGAGCCAACTGACTACGGGCTGAAGCTTCTACAAACTGTGAGGCTATATAAACCTTTCCCCTTTAATTTTGTATGTCAGATATTTTGCCCTAACAGTGACAAAAGTTACTAAGACAAAGCCATTATTACCATCTCCATTCTGTATGAAGCTCAAAAAAGTTGCACACCACTCAAATCACAGGTTGGTTGAGGTAAGACTTGAGCATGGGTTTGAATATAAAACTGTTGTCTTAAACCTATGCTGTGGTACAAAATATACTGACTCAGATTTCCGTCTTGAACCCGAGGCTGAGATGTCACACTGTCACACATTAATAGATCAAAATATAATTAAGAAATTAGCAAAGTATGCTGAAAATGAAAAAAGCAGCAATCAAGAAAATGTGTGTCCCAGAGATCAAGTGGATCAAAGGAAAGGGGGTGGTTACTTGATTCCAATGTTGCTTGATTCAGGTACCAATGTTTTATGAACAGGGTACCAGCTATAGGAGGCTGGAAGCACAGAACTGAAGGCTCATTTTGCTGGAGGTGACAAAAAAGCACCATCAAATCTGCTCTAGTGAAAGGATATTCCACTGTATTCTATTTGAGCTCACTTATTCTAGTCCAGCTCAACACTTCATGACTCAAAGTGTATTTGTTTATAATAAGTCTGGTAGGTAGTTATTTGAGCTGATTTTAAAAAGGCAAAGCATTTAATTACATAGAAAGGGTGAGGGAGAAATAAAATGGAGGGAGGACAGTAAGAACAAGTAATGATGATCTCCCTAAAAGAAATGCAGACAGGTCCAGAAATGCATTGTCCCTACTTGTCTGTTTCATTTTCAAGTGCTAGGATAGAATGCAGGGTTTTGTGTATGCTAAGAAAGTGCCCTCCCAGTGAGCTATACTCCCAGCCAGCCCAGACATGAGGTTCTTTCCCCAACCCTGTGAACATAAACAGCGTGTCTGTCTGTTTTTTCTTGTCTGAAGTCCCCCACCCCCCACTGCACTGCACCAGTGATCAAACTCAGCACCCTGCACTTGCCAGGCAAGCATGGCAAGTCTGCTAAGCCACATCCAAGCTTGTAGCTGCCATCAGGAACTGAGGAACTTTGAGGGGCTCAGGATTTTGGAAAAATAAAAAAAATGTATTTATTGCTAGCAAGGGTTGGTCACAGAGAATGGAGTCCTTTCAGCCTGACTGACCCCGTTATTTGGTTTTCCAGCCAGTTTTAATGTAACAGCAAGGTGAGGCAATTGGATGAGAGTCTTACGTGACCACCTGCGTATGTCCAAGTGAGGTAGGAAAACATTAACAGAGCGTGGTCGGTTACCACGGTAACAGGGAGATTATGTTTTTAGGAGGTCTGGGAAGTGACAATGTTGTGTGACAGAGGAATACGATGGCTTATAGGCAAGTGAGACAAGAGTGAGGAGGGGGCAGGGAAGCTGCAGTACGGTAGGACAGGAAGTGGATTAACAGGCAAGTGAGACCGGTGGGAGTAAGATGAAGAACAAGCAAACAGAAGGAACAGGGTCAACAAGATAAACAGCAAATGGGAAGAACAATTAGTTTTGGTAAAAACATTTAGCTCTGGTGGCTCAAGGTGGTGACTACGAAGTCTTCATTTAAAAATTTTACACTTTCTACAACAAGCTGCTGCTCTCTGGCCACAGAAAACCCTGTCAGAAATAAGGTCCTGTGGTGTCTGCGCTCAAGTGCTGCACAGACAGATGCGGGAAGGTGAGGAAGACCGACAGGAGGAGAGGGGACACTGGCTCGGCCTTGGGCAGTGTGTGTGGCCTGCGGGACCCTGGCCGCCCCTCTGCACCCGCCCCTCTGCAGACTCCTCCAGCAGCACCCTGCAAGCTCACATTCCTCAGGCCCTATCAGGGCACAGCAGGACGATGCTGGGTTTGGTATTTTAGTAGAAGTGGTGGAGGGTTCCTGAGGCACTTTGGGTTCCTGTTTTGTTTCCCTCTCTCTTCCACCGACTAAACCCCAACCTGGTTTCTATCTTCTGCTTGTGTCCACTAGGCAGAGGCTTCTTGCTAGAAACAAAATGAATGAAATCCCGCAGAAAAAGTATTATTTATGTGATTAAGTGTATTGTTCAAACTTTATTGTGACCCCCCCCATAATCAGAAAGAAATGTTCCCCGAAATCCTACCATCCTACCCAGTTAACAGTTCCCTTTAAAAAAAAAAAATTGCATTTTGGCCAGCAATGGGAGTGGATGACTGTAATCTCAGCATTCTGAGAGGCTGAGACAAGAAGATTCCAAGTTCTAGCCCAATCTGGACAATTTAGCAAAACTCTGTCTCAAATAATAATAATAAAATGTATCAGGGATGTAACTCACTGTGAAAGTTTAATCTGCAATTGTTTCCCCCCTCAGAAAGAAAGAAAGAAAGAAAGAAAGAAAGAAAGAAAGAAAGAAAGAAAGAAGGAAGGAAGGAAGGAAGGAAGGAAGGAAGGAAGGAAGGAAGGAAGGAAGGAAGGAAAAAAGAAAATGCAGTTTCTAGTTATTCCTATATTTTGCCCAATTTTGAGATATTTTAAATTATGAATCAATAGTTCTCAATCCTGATTCACTTGAATCACTTCAGGGCTAATTTTTAGAGGTATAAATTTATGACCATCCTGAATCTTGACTTTCAAAATGAGGATATTCTCAAAATAATACCCATTTTAATATTGAAGGTAACAGCAGTTGTCACATTTCTCTCTTCCCATCTCTCTGTCTTTTCCTCTTCCTCTCTCTCTTTCTCAGCTTTTCCTGCTCTTTTTGTTTCTCTCAGTCTTTTGCTCTGAATCCTCCCCCCTCCTGGACCAAACTAGGAGATTGCAGTCCAGCCATGGCAACCAGGTCTCCTAGTTAGAATTTGTTTCAAAATAAAATACTTCTAGGGTTGTAGCTCAATGCAAAGATGTTGGGTTCAAATCTTAGTACTGCAAAAACAAGACAAAAACAAAACAAAACAAAAAATCTCTTATGCATGTGTGTGTATGTCTGTGCAGAGACAGAGATAAAATTCACTTAAGATGAAATTCATCATTTAAGTCACTTTTAATATACAGTTCAGTAGTACTTGGCATATTCATAGTGTTGTACAACTGTTTTTTTGTACAGTATTTTGAATTACATCTGTTATAGTACAGTGGATGGTTACATTTGCAAGAGACAAAATTAAGTGCTGAAAAGTCATTTTTTCATACTATTTTTATGGTTTCCATTATTTCTATCCCTTGTCCAATGAAGCGAAATATATGGGACTACAGTTGATATCCTGCTCACCTCACCAGGTTTGGAAGACGTCACAAGGCTTTCCAGGGTTCAGCCAGGCCTCCTTTGCAGGCTGTGACGTGGATTTGGAGGCTAAACATTGAAGTATCCAACAGTAATATGAGGACAACAGGAACAGCTGACATATTTTGAACTTTTCTTGCTAACTTGCTAGCTGTTACTACTTCCAACCTTCCCAATAAATCCGGAAAGGTTTTATCTTTGTTTTCTGTTTGGCATGTGAAGAAACTCAGAAGTTGAAAGGACTTGCTCAAGGTTGCACAGCTTGGGGGTAACGTAGCAGGGATTCTGTTTTCGATCAGTGTGAGCCACCAGTCTAGATATTCTCTTCTTAAACTGCACTTACTAACGTTTCTGACACCGAGTAAGGGTGAGAGGCTTCTTCACACCAAACCATTCTCCAACTCTCTGTACACCAGTGGGTGTCCTACAACTTGACTCATTTCTGACACTTGGAGCTTGTATCAGACCCCACAGGCGAGGACACAGTCCCACAAGACTGCCCTTATTTCAGATGCTACTGTAGTCTAGAATATACGTATCTCTGTCTGGCTGGTTACAGAATGGAGTTCCCAGAACTCTCCCTCATAGTTTTTATTAAAATTTGAATTCTTTTTTTTTTTTTTTGCTTTTTTTTGGAGACAGGGTCTCGCTTTGTAGTTCAGGCTGGCCCTGAGCTCACTATGGTGCCCAGGCAAGCCGCCGCAAACTCAGCAATCCTCCTGTCTCTGCCTCCTGAGTGCTGGGATTACAGGCGTAAGCCACCACGCCCGGCATTATATGTGGTAACCGGGGATCGAACTCAGGTCCTTGCGCTTGCGAGGCAGGCGCCGGAACCACTGAGCTAACCCTCCGGCCCAAAATTTGAATTCTTTATTGGTATGTTTTATATACACATCATGATCACACTCAACATTGGGGATTTGTACCAGTATATGACATGATTTAATTCTCACTTTCACCCAGTCCCTTACCCACCCTATAACTCCCAACCCCTACATACATATGCTTTCTTTCTTCTTAACATCATATTTTTTGTTTCCCTTCATTGCTTACCACTATCCTTTTCCTTTTGAATATTTTCTATTTCACAAGATCTATCATACATTCTAGAACTCATTTACATCTTCAGATTATCATACAGAGAAAAGATATGGTATTTACACATGTGTGACCTATTCATTTCACTTATGAGTATGTTCTCAAGGTTTGTCTGAGTATAAATGACTCAAACAACTTATCATTCGTTATGGCAGAGTAATACTCCATTTTATTTAAGAAACCCACATCTTCTTTATCCAGTCTCTAGTTGATGGGCATTTGAGTTCTTTCCAAGATTTAGCTATCACAAATTGAACTGCTATGAACATGGATGCACATGTGTCACTATGATATGATTCTTTTAATTCTTTTGTGGATATTCCTAGCAGGAGAATAGTGGGGTCAAATGAGATCTGTAATCCTAGTTTTTTGAGGACTCTTCACACTGACTTCCATAGAGGTTGTACTAGTCTACATGCCCACCAACAGTGAAGAAGGGTTCCTTTTTCTCCACAGCCTCGCCAGGATTTGTTGTTGGCTAATGTCAAGATAGCAGCCATTTTTTGTGGAGCGAGATGAAATCTCAGGGTAGTTTTCATCTGCATCTCTCAAATGACCAGTGATGTTGAGCATGTCTTCATAAGCTTCATCTTTGAATAGGTAGAATAACCCACATAACCCAGGAAGGCACTTTGCTTATGTCTACTATTTATTATGAAAGACACAATTTAGGAACAGCCAAATGGAAAAGATGGGTGGGCCAAGCTTCCACAGCCTTTCTGCTCACTCCCAGCATCCTGAAGTGTTCACTGACTTAAAGCATTTTGAACAGTATTGTTTGTGGGCTTTATGGAGCTTTTGTTACTCAAGGATGATTGCTTAAATCATTGGCTTCAATTGATCAAATACGTTTTCAGTCCCTCTTCCTACTAGTAGGTCAGGAATGAGGGTAAGGTGGAGCAGAAAGTTTGACCCCTCCAATCACCAGAGCAGTTCCTCTGGCAGTCAACCCTGTCTTCCAAGAGTCACATCTACAGTACACACTCAGGCTGAAAGAGGCTTGTTGTGGTTTAGATCTAGAATGTTCCGCCAAGAGTCTCATGTATTCTTAGGCAGAACTTTTGGAAGGAGACTGGATCACTAGGGTGCCAGACTCTGCAGTGGATCCATCCACCAAGGAATTGAGCCCCTAAAATGTACTCTTAGGAGGTGGGGCTGGTAGAGAGAGCCCCCTGGGGAGCGACCTGGAAGGATACATTGTCCTCCCAGGTGGCAATTGGCTTTGTGACCACTAGACTCTTCTGCGTGAAGCCAAGCAACTGTGGGCTGAAAATACCAGAACTCAAATAAACCTCTTCTCCTTTAATTTGTGGGTGTTAGAAATGTGTCTCCACAAAGAGGAATGAGACTAAGACATATTCCAGTCATTCACAACATGGGGAAATTCTAGGAGCTTTAGAAACTGTGTATCAGGCACTAGAGACAAAGAATGAGTATATTTCTTAACATCACATTCCCAAAACACTACATAGTAATTTATGAGAGTAAAATTAGGTAAAAAAAAAAAATTGGTCCAAACATTAAATAAAACCCAAGAATTCTCAGTATCCGAACCCAAAATATGGAATGAAGAGGCCAAAATGGGGGAAGAGAGGCAGTGGGCAGAATACTGGCCACAGGTAGGAGCTATGCTTGAAGTTCTGCTTGTTCATCTCATAGACTTCTCCCTTTTGGCAGGGAAGGTTTGCCAGAAGGAAGCGGTAATAGACTCCTTTGTGTCCACTGAGGAAGCCAGGAAATGATCCCATAGTTCCCATTTGACAGGCATTGAATTTAGAGAAGAGCTGAAAAGGTGGTCAAGTGCATTAGGAGGCCAGAAGGAGCAGTGTCTGTTGAAATATTTATAACATGCTTTCATCCGTCTGTGGGTTTCTAGACCATTCTCCTGAGGGTTCTTAAGCTGGGTAGCTTATCATTATCCCACCAGCAAGTATTCATCAAGTGCCTTCGTTAAATGAGACTCTTGAGCTTGAAGAATCTCTGAAACAAAACAGGGTTTATTGGGGCCTGACAGGTGCTAACCAGAACAAGGACAAGTCCTCAGGAGCAGGACTATATAGTTGGAGCTGTCCTTTGTCCTGTGGACCTACAGCAAAACAAAACAAGACATTTTTAGGATGAAACTTTGGGGAAACAAAGGAGAAGAGGTTTATATGAAACCTACACTGGCTAGAGATAAGAGAGGCAGGAGGTGGGGGAAAGTTTGGGGATTGGAAGGTGATCCACAAGGAGAAGCATCTGCTGCTTCAGGTTCACTGGGCTGTTAGCAGGAGGCGACGGTGCCCGTGGGTGTTAGCCACCGGGGAGAGATCTCAGGTCACGCTCCCCGCATTTCTTCAGGAGCGTGGAGCAGTCTTCAGTTGGTTTGGGGCCATATCTGTGAACTGATTAATTCCTTTTGTCTTCCCTCTTATTCATACTCTGGCCTTTGTAATTATGTTTACAACATCTCAGAGTTTTTTTCTTATCACGTGCACCAGGCATTGGACTGGGCTCGAAAGTTTGTCAGAAGGAAGGTAGCCCTGAGAAGAAGCAGAGAGGAAGATGACAATTTTAAGGGAGTTTGCTAGTCTCTGGGAGGAAGGCAGTAATCGATGATAGCACATTTCTCTGGTGGGTGAGCTGTGGAAGAGCCACGTGCTTGGCGGGATGCATTAAAAGGGCTGCTGTACTTTGTCTTGAGTGTGTTTGGACACTGGCCAGGGATCATTGCGTGGATACTTTCAAATAGTTCCGTGCCAAGTGGAAAGAACCGTTACCATGGAGGGCTCGAGACGAACTAGATTAAAAATCCCGGGAGATAAACAATTTCTCTAAAGATCAGGCGCTCTGCTGTCTCGTGGGTCGTTACAGGGTTGGTGGGGGTGCAAGGGACGCCTGAGCTGGGATGTGGCATGCAGCACGTCTGCAGCGGAGGCCAGGAATACTGCAGGGGCATCTAGCACGAGCCGTGCGCTCCCCGCCTTGGCTGCTTCTCACTACAGGTAGAGCTAAGCGAGAGGGAATCTTCAACTGTACCAGTTTCTTGTAATAAATGATCACAGACTGACTTAAAAATGATAAAATGAATTGTGTTCTAGTTCTGGGGACCAGTAGACGGGTTCTAAGGCAGGAGTGCAGTCCCTTTGATGTGTCTGGGGAAGATTGCTTCTTTGCCTCTTCTGTCTTCTGGTGGGTTCCGGTGTTCTTTTCTTTAGTCTTTGTGAATCTTTTACCTCTGTTCACTCCTTTACCGACTGCGTGACATCCACCTGCACTTTGGTGGATCCATTTTGGGACCCTGTTCTGCTCAGAGTCCACTGATTTAAATGTTAATAACAGCCACAAAGAAGAAAAACATGTTCAAGGATGAGATTTACCAAATATCTCAACAGTGTCCCTGGCTAAGCTGACACATCTAATTAACCATGAAAATCAGTATTCAACACAGGTCAGTTGCTATTTTAAAAGGTCATATCCTATTTAAAAGTGGATGATTTTATGTCATGTCATCTCACTTTCTACAATTTTTTTCCTGATAATTCCTTCACTGTGAAATATGATCATCTTTGCTCTTTCTTATAACTCCACTTCTGTAATGAAGTCTCCTGGCCCTTGTAACTGTCATGTTCCATACTTCGGGTTTCGTATTTCTCCAAATGATATGGGGGAATAAATATTACTCCCAAACCTGCTAGAAATCTGAAAAAAGAGTTCGTGTTTTCTAAAACGGAAGAATAAATCCTAGGAACAATGGAGGTTAGGAGTAGGAAAACCGTACATAGAGAGAGATGGCTTCTGTCTAAGAGAGACAGAAGGCAGACTGGGAGGTGGGTTCAGGCTTCAGGTGTTCCTTGGACTGTGGTTGTATTAACTCGAAGCAGAGGCCAGCTCGATGGGGCCTTTCTCCCTGTCTCTCTTCCGTGCGCCTCTTATACATAGATAGATTTAAGAGCCATTTGGGTGACCTCAGAGGATCTCATCCTGAAATCCTTATCTTTCTTATATCAGCAAAGCTACTTCTAAATAAGGTCATATTCACAGATTCAGTGAGATGGATTTAAGATCCATTTGGGTGACCTAGGATGATCTCATGCTGAAATCCTCATCTTTGTTAGATCAGCAAAGCTAAATAAATACGGTCACATTCACAGATTCTGTGACTCAGGCACATATTCCGGCATCATGAGTAAAGCCCCTACACTGAGCCCACTGTATACTGTGCCGAGAGACGATGCACAAAGGTGGCTTCCCAGGTGAGCCCTCACTTGGCTGCCCCGTTCATTCCTTGTGCGCTTTACTCACTTCTGTGCTTGGAATCACGCCCGTGTGTCCCAGAAAGGCATGTTTTTCTGTGTGTGCTGGCCCGATGGCCGAGGTACTCTTAGGATGAAGGGTTTTCCTAGTGTCAAGCTGTGCCTGCTCTGCCTTGGGGACAACGGTCTCCAACTTCCAAGACAGGCATCTACCTGGATATTTAGCAGTCAGTAAAAATTAGTCACTTGGAAAAAGTGACCCAGATGCTTCCTATAAGAGGTAGAAATTCAAAATACAGTAGATATTATTATTTATCATCTGCCACAATTGCTCTGGATAGACGGGATGTGCCCTTTACCAGGCTCCAGTTTCTTAAAAGTCGTTTTCTCAGGTCATAGAGACATAGCGAAAAAGGTTTGCTCATTTAAAAAAAAAAATTCATTTTTTATTTTTTTTTCATTTTTTTGAAACAGGATCTCGCTTTGTAGTTCAGGCTGGTCCTGAACTCACTGTGCAGCTCAGGCAAGCCTCAGACACACAGCAATCCTCCTGCCTCTGCCTCCCGGGTGCTGGGATGACAGGCGTGAGCCACCACGCCCGGCACTGTGGAATGTGGGACCGGGGATTGAACTCGGGATCTTGCGCTTGCCAGGCAGACGCTGGAACCACTGAGCTAAATCCCTGGCCTGAAAAGGGATTGCTCTTGGCTTTGGGAGGTATAATGCTACAGTGTAATCCACTCCCACCTCACCCCCGCACCCGGGAAGGACACCGAGCTCTCTGAGCACGAACAGAATCCGCTCGAGATCCTGACCCTGCTGCGCTGCAGGCCGCGGGGTCGCTCCTGCGCCCTTCCTTCTTCTTCCAGAGGTGCGAGGCCTGCTCTCCCTGTCTTGCTCCAGCTCTGGGACCCTCTTGTGGCTCGGAAACCCCCTCCCGCTTGTTTTCCTCTTCGCTGGGTCGCCAGCGTCTCTATTTTCCTTTACCAACGCTCTCTGACAATCGTCTCTTAGTTAAAAGTTCCCCTCATAGCATCACCAGCACTGCAGCACCTCCAGGGATGCGCCTCCTGTTCTCTGAAGTCGGTGATCTACAGACTCTTCTAAAAATCAACTTCTCCTACTTTCCTTTTGCTCTGTTTTTTGTTTGTTTGTTTGTTTTGGGTTTTTTTGGGGGGGGGTAGCATTCATCATCACTAAGGCATTTAACAAATAGTCTTGCTTATGCTCCCCTTTCCTCTGCCCTGAGGTCTATTCTGTTCTGTCTTCCACCTCGGGTTTTTTTTTTTTTTGTTGTTGTTGTTTCTTCTCCAATTGTAGTGGATTCTGCACATTTCCTATAACTTCCCTCTCAGCCCTGCCCCGCTTCATACTACTCTCTTAAAATGGAACCCCTCCTTCCTTTTCCTTAGCTTTCCCTCTCGATCTACATGTTGGTCCAGCAGTCTGTGGGGGAACAGGAGACCTTTCTCGTATCACTGCCGTTTCTTGGAAGGCCTTGCACTTCCCGATCTGCCTGCTGAGCCGCTTCTTGGGGAGCCCGGAGGACTCTGGAGTCACCACACTAATTTTAAAACACCTGGCTCAGCACTGTGTAGCTAGCTGGTGCTGGAATGTTAATTTATCTCAAGTCACTTGCCAGTTCCTTAACTGTCAAAAGAAAAGAATACTGCTTATTTTTCATGGTTGATGCGGCACAGAAATAACTTACACAAATATATTGCCATTAGGAAGTTCTCAGTAAATGTCAGTTAATATTATTATTCTAGCAGTCTCTGCTCTGATCTCCTCTGCTGAGTTCTACCCTGAGCCACAGCTAGCTTTATTTCTGAAGCAATAATTATGAGCAATTTCCTTGGGATCAGGGCACTGTTCCAATGCGAGTGGCTGCGGGGCTGGTGGAGGTAGAGTGGATGCTTCGGTTTGAATGCAGCAGGGAGCATGTCGAGGGACATATTTAAATATATACAAAAAAATTACCCGGAGCTGGATATATTTATGTGGTCATCTGTGTAGCCAGAGGTTCAAGTTACAATTGAAAGGCACGGTCTTCTCTACAGCCACAAAAGGACCATTTAATGGCTGCAGGGGTGGGGACACCCGTCTGGCTGTTCCTATCCCTGTTACCTCGAATGACTTTTGGATGTACCTGTGTCTCCACAATAGCTATCAGTGATCTCTTAGAAGGGAGGCTTTCTTTTTAAATTGAATCCTTTATTGGTACATTTTAAATCAGCTCACAATCACTCACAACATTGGGGAACTTGTACCAGTGTATGACCCAAGTTAATTCTCATTTTTACCCACATCCCCACCCACCCACTCCCTATATACATGCTCTTTTATTTTCTTTCGGAATCATTTATTCCTTTCCCTCATTACATTCCCACACCAAATGCACAAGGGAGACTTTTTAAATGAAGGGTGTGGAAAAGGGGACGCCGTGAGGAATTTCTAGGAGCAAATCGAGTAGAAGCCTGTGGCTGCCGGAAGTCAGGTAACTAGGTACCGAGGCAGCACCTGGCAGGGCCTCCCAGGTTACCGAACGAGCACCTAGAAAAGAAACCTGAGGACCTGGAAGCGGCACAGCGGCCCAAAGCACACCCTCGGTCCTCCCGGCCCCGCCCGCCGCGGCGCCGGGCCACGCCCCCGCGCGCTGATTGGCCGCCCGGCGTGCCTGATGAAACTTCTCGCCGCATTACAGGAGCTGGGTGGTGGTGACCCGCGCCTCTCGTCCGCGTCCCCCAGTCCCGGCGTCCGAGCGACCAGGCAGCCCCCGGCCCCGCCAGGTAAGCGGGATCGCCGCAGCCCCGGCCCGCGCCAGGGTCAGCGGGACCGTCCAGTCCGGAGGACGCGCTGCGGCCCTTCCCGGGGCGCCGGGCGGATGCTGCGCACGTGCGAGGAGAGCGCGGCTGGGTCCCCGGGCTTCGGGGAGCGGGAAGGCAGAGCCGCCCAGCCTGCCCGGCCCGGCGGCGGGAGGTCGGCCTGCGGGGTCTCCGCGGCCCCGGGCGGCGCGGGGCGGCGGGAGGGCGCGCGTGGCCGGCGCGGTCGGGCCGGGCCGCAGGGTGGAGGCTCTGGCGCCATCTTTCCCCTCCGCGCCGTCTGGCCGCGGCACCGCTCACCTTGTCGTTCTCCCTCCGCCCTCGGGCCCGCAGGCTACCGGCCTCCCCTGGGGAACCCGCGAGGAGAAGACCCGCTTCGGACAGGCGAGCCACAGGGAAAGGCGAGTCCCGCGTCTTCTCTCCACGGACACCCGTGCCACACGGTGCGCTTCCGAGAGGGCTCTGCTGCAGGGAGGGGCCGGTCTTGTCCCCGGACCGCGGCCTGTGGGCGCCCCGGGTGCTTGATCATTGGAAAAACTGAGACAGGGTCTCGCTTTGTAGTCCAGGCTGGCCCTGAGCTCACTATGTAGCCCAGGCAAACTCGAACTCGGCAATCCTCCTGTCTCTGCCTCCTGAGTGCTGGGATTACAGGCGTGAGCCACTACGCCCGGCTGCCAACTCTTTTTGACCGGTGGAGTCACTGTAAAATTCATCAGAATTAGGGTTTTTTTTGGTTATTTTCTGTAAGTAATTTTATTTTTTACAATTGATTTTATTGGTACATTTTATATATACATTATGATTACATTCAACATTGAGGTTTTTATCAGTACATGACACATCTTGATTCTCATTTTTTTCCTACTCTCTTTTCCGCCCTGCAACCCTCACCTGCATATATATAAGCTTTGTTTCCTTTTTTTTTTTTTTTTTAATAGGTTCTTCCCTCTCTGCTTCTGAGAGTCTTGGTGTGTACCTACCTGAGGCTGGCCTTGAACACGTGGTCCCCTGGCCTCAGCCCCGAGTGCTGGGATCACAGGTGTGCGCCACCGGGCCTGCTCCTTCATGAGCTCTGAATTTAAAAATAGCTTGATAGGGTGAGTTTAGTGGTTCCTAAGCGGAATAGAAACGACAGGCCCTGCGGTGGCGCTGTCCAGTTCAGTTCCTGAGCACTTGACATGCAGGCTGGTCCTAGTGGAGAAGTTTGGAAAACAAGTGCATCATTTTGAGGAGAGGAGAGTAGAAAAAGCCCTGTGAAAGATCTCAGTATTTATATTTTCAAATGATACTATTTTGAGCATATTGTGTTAAAGTATGCTTGAAATTACACGTTTTTCTTTTCACTTTTTAAATAAGGCTACTCAAATATTTAAAATGACAGATGTGACTCACATTTGTATTGGAGGGCATTGATGTGGACATGTAGGACTAATATGGAAAATTACTGGGAACAGGTAATAGCAGTAAAGAAAAAGTGCTCTAAGACCTTTAACCTTACAGTCAGTAAGCCTGACTGCTGTGAAGACAATGGGGGGCCCGGGATTTAGCTCAAGTGGTACTGCACCTACCTTGGAAGCATAAGGGCTGGAGTTCAGTCCCCGGTACCACCAAAAACAACAAAACCAAACCCCCCAAAATAAAAAAACCCAATGAGTTGTAGTTTTAATGTGCTTTTTTTTTTTTTTTTTCTAAAGAAATAAGTGCATTTCTTAAACTTTTGTTTTTCTTCTTTTGCCTTCACATTAGTAGTTAGTGTGTGTTCCCTGTACAGGCCTGTAGGAGGATTCCTAAAACTGGGTTGAGAAGACTGCAGTAACTGCTATTTTCAAAACACTTGCCCGTACCTTTCAATTGGGATGAGTCTAAAATCCCGGTGAACTTTTTCACCAACCTTCCGGTAAATCTTCATCGCGGGCTGTGCAGTCACGTGTGTAGAGGGACCTGATGTGCTCATTTCCACATTGCATCAGGGGATGCCATTTTCAGTTTTTCTTGTAGTCTGGCTAAAGTTCCAGAGCCTTAGTTCATTTCGATGTAAATGAAATGTTCTCAAAGGATTGTTCAAAGTGATTGATGTAACTTGAATCTGTTTCTTTTTTATCCCCAATTTTTTTTTTTTGTCCCAAATTACGTGGGCATTTGTAACAGATTTGCATTTTTTAAAAAATGTGAAAGTAGTTTTTTCCCCAAGTTACGCATGTTTTTAAAATAACTGAGCTGACAGTATACAGATCAAACAATCTTTTGTTGCACTGTAGATAACTTGACAGTGGAAATTGAATTAACACTGTAATAATTACTTGTTCCCTGGCCAATAAGGGTATACTAAATTTGTATTTCAGCAGTTTTTTATAACTTATTTTGTTTGCTTTCTTAGTGACCAATAAAGAGAGAAATATTTGAACATCTTTGCAATTTATAATATATTGATAATGAATTTTCTTTCTTCTTTTTTTTTTGAGACAGAGTCTCACTTTGTAGTTCAGGCTGGCCCTGAGCTCACTATGTAGTCCAGGCAAGCCTCGAACTCAGCAATCCTTCTGTCTGCCTCCCGAGTGCTGGGATGACAGGTGTGAGCCACCATGCTGGGCATTGTGGTATGTGGTATTGATTGCTGGTGGATGTGAGTCACCACGCCCCATATTATTGTATGTGGTTACCGGGGATTGAACCAGGAACCTTGGGCTTGTAGGCGCTTGAACCACTGAGCTAAATCTCCGGCCTGATAGTGAACATTTTGGATCTTCTATCAAAGGTTTTTTTGGGGGATAGAACGTCTGACATCAGATTATTGATTTCATTGTCATTCTTTAATCACATTTGAATAGTCACTTAGGGGTATGCTACAAGTTGTGAAATGCTTATAAGACATTTCTGTCTTAGTATTACCCTTATCGTATGTGTGATTTCTTGTACACTCCATATGCTACCTACAGTCAGTAGAAGTAAACAGATGACGCTTAATTGTTAAGCAGACTGCAAATCTGCGAGTCTCCCAGACTTTTCCAACGTTTTTCTGATCTTGGGGTAGAGAGAGTTGAGGCTGGGATCTTCGGTCTGCTGGAAGCGACTTGCCTTCAGTGTGTGTCTTGGGAGCAAACCCGCAACGCAGACAGTGAACGCGGCCTGGACAGCGCCGCCTCTCGCTGAGGGCAAGTCCTACAGTAGGAAGGACGTAGGCTTTGCCGGGGAACCGTGTTGTGCAGCTGTTTCAATGTAAAAGTCACCCGTCTTTTTTGAATACTTGTAAATAAATGAAATCATTTGCTCCTCTATGCCTGCCAATCTAGTGGAAAACTGCTAAAGATAAGATAACTATGCTTGCAACTTTTAAAGCATCTTATACAAGCTTTGGAATTGAGGTTTAATTGCGGCTTAGATTGACTGTTGAGTGTTTGATGTGTTTTTTTCTCCCCACAGTGCCTGTAGCTCTGTTGCACGATGTGTGGCATTTGGGGCCTGTTTGGCAGCGATGACTGCCTGTCGGTGCAGTGTCTGAGTGCCATGAAGGTTGCACACCGGGGTCCGGATGCCTTCCGCTTTGAGAATGTCAATGGCTATACCAACTGCTGCTTTGGATTTCACCGGTTGGCGGTGGTTGATCCTCTGTTTGGAATGCAGCCAATTCGACTGAAGAAGTATCCTTACTTGTGGCTCTGTTACAATGGCGAAATCTACAACCACAGGGCGGTAAGCAGAAGCAAACCAGAGGTCTGCTTATGATGAATCCCCAGGGCTGACTCACTATAATGATATTTATTTTGTGTGATTGTTTTTTTTTTAATTTTTATTTGTTAACATCTCATTTGCTCAAGTGCTGTAAGTTTTTCAGGGTACTGATGCACAGAGAAGTGGAGTGACTTGGTCACTCGAAGTCATAAGCATGAAGATTATCATTTAAGATTCTATGAATATTATAACTTTTTCTGTTACTAATTTTAGCATTAATTGTATTAGAAACTGCAGTAAGATGGGTAGATCTGCAATCAAGTGGAGTTTGTGCTTGTAGGGAATAGACAACATCTTTATTGATTGATTGATTGAGACAGGGTCCTACTTTATGGTTCAGGCTTGCCCTGAGCTCACTATGTAGCCCAGCCAAGCTTTGAACTCAGCAGTCCTCCTGCCTCTGCCTCCCTAGTGCTGGGATTAGAGGCCTGAGCCACCACACCCAGCGTTAACAATCATTATCTAACAAGCTTCCTGAAAGAACAGTTATGGGACTGATGAGTGTGAGGGTCCCTTTTTTAGGAAAACCATGGCTTTTGAGAGTGTAATACCTAAACTGAGACCTGGTGGACAAAGATCACCCAGCTAGCATGGGAAGAGCATCGGATACAGGAGGAATGGCAGGTGTAGCCATTCCTAGTGGTGGGAAGCAAGCAGTCCTGGGATTGTAGTGAGTGAGAGGCATGTAGTGGAAGGGATGCTTGCGAAGGTAGGTAACACGGAGCAGGAAGAAATAACTTTGATAAGAAGTTGGAATGTCATTGTATTTGCAAAAGTGATCAAGATTTTAAG
>PVIC010040139.1:0-16786 GCA_004025085.1 Thryonomys swinderianus | reverse complement strand
CTGCACCCTGCAGCCGGGTCCGCGTGCTGCTCACTCAGTTCGCTGGAAGCACGGCACGGCGGGCCCGGAGCTGCTGGGTCCGGTCCGTCCGCCGCTCGTTCCCCAGTCCGCTGGAAACACGGCACGGCGGGCCCGGAGCTGCTGGGTCCGGTCCGTCCGCCGCAAGTTCCCCAGTCCGCTGGAAACACGGCACGGCGGGCCCGGAGCTGCTGGGTCCGGTCCGTCCCTTCAGTCAGCACATTAATGTGAAGAGTAAGATGATGTAACAGTGTATGTTCAAATGGGGATAAATGTTGGAAGTCGTGTCAATGTGAACCAGATGCAAAGCTGATAGAGGTTGATACATAGAAATAGTTGAGGGCGAGTGAAGGCAAGAGGTGCAGTCTGCCTTTGGTGGACTAGAACGTTGTTCTAAGCTGCTACGTTGAGCCTCCAAGGCAATGAGAAGAATGTACTGGATGTTGGGTAGAAAGGAGGTGGGCAGTGGCCAATGTTTATGTGAATTAATCCCCAGATCCTATAGCAAGCGAGGGAAAATGTCTGAACTTTTAAGGTCAGGAAGTGGTAAAGTAAGGAAACCAGGTTAAATAGTACCCTCCAACATTCATGTGTACTCAAGAGGCTCAGAACGTGACCTTATTTGACAGCAATGTCTTTGTAGATGTCATTAATTAAGCTGAAATAATCTTGCATTAGATTGGGCCCTGAGTCCAATGCTGATTTCTCTATAAGAAGATCACATAAAAACAGACACAGAGAAGACACACAAAGAGAAACCAGATATGTGGAGAGGGAGAGAGAAACGGGAGGGGTGGGATGAGAGGTTGAATGAAGCAAGAAGGGTCTTTTCTGTGGCGCCTTCTTGGAGCGCGTGTGTTCCCCAAGGCAACAATGACTATGAGTGAACGAATTTTTTTTTTTTTGGAGTTCAGGCTGGCCCTGAGCTCACTATGTAGTCCCGGCTAGCCTCAAACTCAGCAATGCCTCAGCCTCCCAAGTGCTAGGATTTCAAGTGTGAGCCACCACGCCTGGCACTGTGGTATGTGGTACTGATTGCTGGTGGGTGTGAGTCATCATGCCAAGTATTGCTGTGTGTGCTTTCCAGGGCTGGGAGCAGGGACTTTACACTTGCTAGGCAGGTGCCCGAACCACTGAGCTAAAATTCTGGCCCAAATTTCTGTTGTTTTAAGCCACATTTGTGGTAATTTGTAGTGACAGCTCTAGACAATGGAAACAGTGATCACCTATTTGCAAAGCAAATATGGAAGTGTCCAAAAAGAAAACCCAAACCAGTTAAAAGTGTTTGCCACTGAAGAGAGGATTTATTAGAAGCAGTAAAACATATTTCTCTTGATTTTCTTTATAAAACTGTATTTGAAATTTAACACATGTATTACTGAGTTAGGGATTTTTTAAAAAAAAAGAGTAACTAAGTTTAAAAGTTTCCAGGTCAAATATAAGTGAGCAGATAATTAGGTGGGGAGTTTAGATGATTGAAACTAGGACAAGTTCCACCTGAGCACAAAGATTTGGACTTCTGATAGGCCTGAGTATCTCAACGGACACAGTGGCATGTTCTGATAGGTCTAGTAAAAGATTCAGGAACGCAGTTGAATTGCTCTCATTTAAAGGCTTATTTTGTAATAATGAAAAGAACTTTGACCTTAAAGTATGTGACTAAGTGTATGATGTGGTAATGTCTTCTCTCTAAAGGATCAATGAGAGGTCAGAGTTTCTTCGAGAATCTCTGTGCACTCCCAGAGTCAGGTCTCTTGCAGAACAAACAGAAAAAATTGGCAATCAAAGCAGAGCACCACATATTTGAGGATAGCAGGAGGAATCATTTCTGTTAATTCCCTTGGTGCTTTTAATGCTAAAAGAGTTTGTAGCGATTGTTGCTTCCCTTCTGGAAATTTGCTCACCTTGGTTTTGCTTCAGATCAGAATGTTTCCAATAGTCTCAAATATGTGAAAAACCCAGCTGCCTAAGGTGGGGCATACTTGACATTCCTGCGCTCTGGGTGGGCTGAGGCAGGGGAAGAGCTAGCGGGAACCTGGCCCAGGCAACTTGGCAAACTTGTCTCTGAAAAAACCAAACCAAACCAAACCAAACCAAACCAAACCAAAACCGAAACCAAAACAAAAAAACAAAAAAACAAAAAAACAAAAAAAACAAAAAAACAAAAAAAAAAAAAAAAAAAAAAAAAAAAAAAAAAAAAAAAAAAAAAAAAAAAAAAAAAAAAAAAAAAAAAAAAAAAAGAAGAGAAAAGAAGAAGAGGAGGGGAAGGAGGAGGAGAAGGAAGGCTGGGATCACAGCTCAGTGTGAAGGCCCTGGTTTCAACTCTTAATATTTGGCCAAAAAAGCTCACAGTCTCAAATCTGATTCAAATGGCTTTATGTTAAGCAGGAATGCATGGGCTTTGGGATAGCAATAAAATCACTGGCTTTTCCTGCTTGCCCTCAGAGATACTGATTCCATACGCATGGGATAGGGGCGGAGGATCTGTTTTTAAAACTTTGCTTTTTCAGAGTTCATACAAGACACAAAGTGATTCTTTTGCCTCTAGTCCTGAACCATACGCAAGCACCTACACAACAGGTTTTAATTTAACCCACCTAAGACCTGCAATTCTTTGCAACAGTTCTGTTTCAGTCCATCACTGTGAGAAAGCAGCCTGTCCCTAAACAGCTGGCTTCTTCCCAGTGTGACGTAAACTGGCTTTTTGCTTTGTTCAGAGGGACTGTATTCTGCAAGCACAGTGTCCTCTAGTTAGTCAGACATTCAATTTTGTATGTGAAGTACTAGTGGGGCAGCCCCTTCCCGGACACTTGTCAAGCCATTCTCATCTCTGCCCTCATATTTTACCCAGTTTCCCCCCAGAGTTGAAATATGCTTTGGAGTCATCTTGAGAAGGTTGTCATCCGAGTGAAGATGGGCGGAAGCCCAGCCTGCACCTGACTCAGTGGGACAGTCAGGGACCACCACAGGGACAAAGCACCAAAAACCTCCTCAACCTACTGCTTGTTAAAAGGACCATTCATGTTTCTTCGGAGGCAGTCAGGGCCTGAAAGAATGGGGTTTGCAAGAAATTGTGACCTCACTTGGGACTATATATGACCAATAGGTAAATAAAAAAGAATAAATGTTGATTTTTTTATTGTGAATCCTTTATTACCCTAAACCTTAGGAGGTAGGCATGGCAGTCACTTGGGGAAAGTCATCAAAAGAAGGTTTACTGACCCCAAATTTACTTAGTTCATCTCATTTCCCTTCAACACTGAGGTTATAGAGACATTGATCTGCACTCAGAAGTCTCTGATGCCTAAAACTTGGAATTCCAGTGGAGCCTCGTTTGGATGAAATTGCTCCTGAAATCATGAGGATTCTCCTGAGACTATGAAACCAGGGCTGAGATAATGATGAACTGGACCTCAGCACACTCGCATCCAGTTCCTCGCTCGTAGCCTGTCCCGTCCCCCTCTCCACACCTGTGCTCCCTTCACTTTCTCAAGCTGGAGCCCCTTTCCTGCGCTCTCTTACTTTCTTTAGTTAGAGGACCAGCTTGATCTCTGTCAGACTGGGCCCAGCCCTACCCCTCAATTTTCTTTCACCCTCTAATTAAAGATCATCCCTGTGAATTCATACCAATGCTTTGGTTTTAATTCTCACTCTCGTGAAAGCAGAGACCCATGCCAGCTCGCGACACCTGTACTCCAGTGTAGCAGCTGCCCTGGGATGGGCTCAGACGTGCCTCTGGCGTGAGGGCGAGGCTCGCTTGCCCACCTGACTGGAGTGAAAGATGTCTGGGAAGTTGGTAACTCACAGTTTTGGGCTTTTCTCTGAGAGCATTTCCAGAGATACTTGGCACGTGGTTAGTGAATATCAGGGGAAGATGAAGCCCGCGTGTGGGAAGCACTGGCTAATAAACTGGGGGGTGCAGAGGGAATGAGAATGGGGAGGGACAAGCTTGCAGGTGTGCACAGCTGACTCTCTTGAGCAGGTGTGTGGTTGTGCTGTGGTCGGCGCTGCTGCCCACGGACATCATCCTCCGGCTCCTTCAGTGTTGAATGAGACTCAGGCTGGTGAGTCTCCGAGGAGCTTCCAGGCCATTAGTCACACCCTATGGCTGCCTTATTGTTTTGTCTTTTTCTAAGGGTTTCAGCTTCTTTAACTAACTACGTTTCCTCCCCCAGTTCCCCAGCAAACAGATAGTCATTGTGGAACCATCAGCCTCTGATTGTATAAGGTAGTTTAATAAATCCCCTCTTTAAATTACATATATGTTTCATTGGTTCTAATTCTCTAGAGAACCCAGGCTAATAAACAGAAATTGAAGTTTTTATTCATACAGTACATGGAAAAAATGGGTGAACCAAGAATAAGTTCATAAATAAGTTTATATCCATTAAAGTAAATAAAAACCAACCTAGATTTGTGTAACACATAGTTATCTTCAGGGATGTTTTTATCAAATCCTTATATTTTTAAGATATCAAGGTTAAGCACTGAATTTGAAATTCATGGGATTTGTTATAGGAAAATGTTTCACGTATGAAGCATAATTTAATATTGTATACTGTGTAGAAAATAGAAAAAGTACCTAAGAATCATATTAGGGACATTAAATAGTACCAAATTTAAAGTCTTTTGCTCTATGAAAGTCTCCATTAAAAGAATGAAAAGACAAATCATAGATTGAGATAAAATGCATATTGGAATAGGATTTAATCCCTAGGATATGCAATTTTTTAAATTGTATTCTTTATTGGTACAATTTGCATACATCTCACACTCACACATAACATTGGAGAATTTGTACCAATATATGACGTAGTCAATTCTCATTTTTACCCACATCCCCACCCACACCTCCCTACCCCCTATATACATGCTCTTTTATTTTCTTTCAGAATCATATTTATTCCTTCCCCTCATTACATCCCCACACCAAATTTCCCATTCTGAAAAGATTGTCATACTACTAGAGCTCAATTGCATCTACTGGTGCTCATATCAATGAGAAGATCCGGTATTTGGCTATCTGTGCTCTATTGATTTCACTCCTTAGCATGTCCTCCAGGTGCACCCATTTGCACCTAAATGAATCAATCCTGTCATTCTTTATGGCAGAGTAGTACTCCATTTTATAAAAAAACCACATCTTCTTTATCCATTCTCCAGTTGATGGGCATTTGGGTTATTTCCAAGATTGAGCTGTCACGAACTGAGCTACTATGAACAAGGATGTACATCTGTCTTTCCACTGTGATTTTCTAAATTCTTTTGGGTATATTCCTAGCAGGGGGATGGCAGGGTCAAATGGGATCCCTAGTCCTAGTTTTCTGAGAAATCTCCACACATATCTCCACAATGGTTGCACAAGTCTTAGAATATGCAATTTTTAAATGACCTATAATGAACATGGACAAGAGATAGAAGTGTAATTGCTACAATAGAATGTACAGATGGCAGATAAACACCTGAAAAGTTATCTTAGCTATTAGATATCAACATACACTTTTCAGGAGATTAAAATACAAAATGGCACCCAAGTTCAATGTCTGGTACCACACACACACACAAAAAAGGCCACATCAAATATATTAAATGCTGTTAAGATCACAGATTAATAGGATCACTCACGTATCACTGGTGGATGGATTAAACGACAAAACCATTCTGGAGAGTAATTTGGCAAGTCCTTTGACAACTGAAAGCTGACTTACCATACAGTTTAGTTTACATGACATATTAGAGTGCAATGAAAACTGAAGAAATGACAAATTCATCCCATCTCTTGTATGTGAATGTCTAAGAAGCTTTATTTGTAATAGCTAGTGACTGAACTATCCAAATATCTTTCAGTGAGTGAGTGATTAAACAAACTGTAGTATATCTAAGCCATGAATTACTAATCAGTAATAAAAAGCAAATGGACTATTGATGCAGCCAATAAATTGTATGTAGCATGAATAAATTATACTGAATGGAAAAAGCCAATCTCAAAATTATGTATCACCAGGTTTTACTTAAATAACAATTTCTAAGTAACAGTAGAGAGGAACAGCAGAGTAGTACTTGTTGTGGTTAGGTTTGGGAGGGGTAGATGTAGTGACAAATGACTAATGGAGGAGAGATTTATAGTGAAAGAACTTTTACGTCTTGACTAGTGATAGCTGCATGAATGCATTGAGTTGAAATTGCATAGAATTAGACACACATGTAAGTACATGAGTAATTTGTAAAATATGATAAACTTGATGGTTATACTGTATTAGTTACCTGGCTTTAATTTTGTAAGAAGGCTGTATAAAATATTAACTTTTGTACCTTTTGGGTGGACATGATCTTCTTATACATTGTATTTTGCAAACTCCTGTGAGTCTATAAATGTTTTAAAGTATTAGTGATGTAGTGTAGTTCAAGAAATAAAAAAAATAACTTAAAATTCTTAAAAGTTAATTGAGCCTTAATAAAATAAATTTGGGAAGTTTGATGATTCAGTATTTTAAAAACATAATTCATTACCTCTGTCAAATAATACAATTGCAAGAAAATTCTAAGACAGATCAAATGGTATATACCTTATGATATACAGCAATTTAAAGTCTTTTATTTTTTAATTTGACTTAAAAATTCCAATTCTGGGGGCTGGAGGGATAGTTCAGTGGTTCCAGTGCCTGCCTCGCAAGCGCAAGGTCCTGAGTTTGATCCCCAGTAACCACATACAATGCTGGGCGTGGAGATTCACGCCCACCAGCAATCAATACCACATACCACATACCACAGTGCCAGGCATGGTGGCTCATGCCTGCCATCCCAGCACTCGGGAGGCAGAGACAGGTGGATTGCTGAGTTCGAGGCTTGCCTGGGCTACATAGTGAGCTCAGAGCCAGCCTGAACTACAAAAGCGAGACCCTGTCTCAAAAAAAAAAAAAATTCCAATTCTGTTCTTTTAAAAAGAGTCTTTTAAATAAAATACTTATTAGAATGCTAAAAGAAGGAAACCACTGCTCTAGTGTATGTAAAAAATAATTATTACAGTATTTAATATTATATTAAATATTAGATTAACATTTATATAACATAATATATAATATATTATATATAAACACATAACATATATATGTTATATATAACATAATATATAATATGTATAATATATGATGTATAATAATATATAATATATAATATATAACAACATAATATATAAAATAATATGTAATATATAACATATATATAATATATATAACATATATATTATAAGATTAACATTTCATAAATACACCTGCTGTAATGAAAAGGGTACAGCTATGTTTAAATTTTATTCTTATGCATATGGAATCCTTTTGAAAGGAGGGATAATGCTGTTGGTTCCTGTCACACAGAGTATGCTGACACGACACACATTTTCTTACTCTTCCTGATGGTTTTGGTTAGAATTTCTTACCTTTTCATAGACCAAATCAGAAATGGCTTGAAGAGTCCGTGCTGCCAGATTTTCTAGTACAGTTTTAAGTATCAGTGTGGCAAGTGGAATTGGTTTCTCTTCCACAATTAAAACATCACAGTTTAGAAATTGATTTAAAAGGATACACAAGCATGTCCCAAGAAATTCCTGGAGTCTAGTTTTCATGGTTATTATATCTTGTTTTATTTTTCAAAATGAGATTCCTTAAACATCTAAATATGAAATTATGTTTACTACTGATGAAACATTTTAATTTTGAAATGAGTAGGGTGTCATTTTTATTTTTAACTATTAACTTATTTTCCAAAGGAATTTGGGATTCCTGTATCCTGAGACTTTAGTAGATATGATCACAGTTATCACATGTCCTACCTGAAAGCACCAGTACCTCCCTTAATGTCAACTATTAGCTGATGTTCTCTCCATAATCCACTCTACAGAACCTATGCTCCAGCCTCTGGTTCTTTTCAGAGAATACCAGGTACCAAAAGCCAAAGGAGCCTGTTGAGAAAACCATATATTTTTTCTGTCCCTCCCCTCTAAAGGGTTTTCTTTTCTGATTGATCTTTCTGTGCAAATCTGATGTGTATCTTGTCATTCAACCTTGAACACAGAGTAAGCATTATTTGTATAATTAAAATTACTAGATTTGTTTATCAAATTAATATTCTAGGTACCCTGCCGATTGATTTATTTGCAAGTGCCTTAGACCTAGAAAACGTGCTCCATCATAAATCTTAAAAGGAAATCTCATGCATTTTAATTGGACTTTCTGAAACATGTAGTTAACTTTCTTGATGTTTGTCATTCTGGGGCTGATTTGCCTGCAACCGTGATTTTACTGTAGGGAGACTTGTGTGTTTTCACACAGAAAAACCCTATGGTTAATGTTTACTGCATGGCAGAACCAGGCTTGGTTAAATGGAAAACACAGTTATCTACATAGAAGCTTTGAGAATTTCTTGGAAATTTTTTAATGGCTCAGCTCTGAGTCTTCAAAGATGTGGGGGGCAGGGGAAACCTCTGTAGACTCAGCAGCATCTGTCCTGGATTGTGAGCACAGACCATTATCAGAAGGTGTGGGATCCAATAAATGACGAATCCAGAGACTTAAGCAGTGGCGCCTAATGCCCGCTGAAGTATGTGTTTGTGGCCTCATGACATGGGTGATAATGACTTGAAGGGCTCTATGCATGAATTGTAAAAGTTATATATTTATGGTAATATGTTGCATTACAACTAGAATTTAAAGTTACAGTTTCACAATATCATTCCTTAAGATAAGTAAAATTAAAAGTGTAAATTTATTGAAAGAAAAATATAAATAAAATTACATACTGTTATATTTTAAAATTATTACTATTATTATTTTATTTTTATGATACCAGATATTGAACCCCATTTGCATTCTGGGAAAATGCTCTACCTGGAGCTATATTCATAGTCCTGCTATTATGCTAATGTTAGTGATAATGCCAAAAAATTGAACGATACATTCTGAGTGCATGAAATTTGTGAAATGGTGTTTAAAGGATATCACTAGAATACTATTAGGGAGCAGAATGAAAGGAGAAATATACTAGCCTTTATTATTCTAGGCAATGTTTTATTGATTCTTGTCCCAACTTTTTTAGTCTGTGAAGCAAAAGTTATTATTAATTTATAGGTGGCAAAGTCTCCAGTGAATTGTGAAGTCAGAATCCAACACAATACTCAGTTTTTTAAATGAAGGGTTGAGAAAATAGAGAATAAGATTGGATGGACATTTTGGGAGAGCTGACGATTCCCCAGTCTGGCACTGACTCAACGAATAGGCTGTTAAAGCTGATTGCTTATTACTTTTCCTCTTTAATGGACAAAAGAACTGACATTGCAGTCTCTTTCATAAGTGCCACAAGCAAATATTTATAATATGGAGTCAAGCTTTTCAACTGAAATATAAAGGCACATTACCACATTATGATTCTTAAAATTTCAGTTTAGCTCAGCAGCTCATCAGATCGAAGTTTAGGTACGAAAAATAAAGTAGTTATTTTTGGATAGTGTCCTTTTAATTTTATTCTATTTAAAGTACAGTACTTTAGTTAAAGTGCTAATATTAAACAATATTAGTATTATTTCAATTTAATAATGAGATTAATAGCAACTAGTACAGTACTTTATTCTAGTTAAAGTACTAATATTAAACAATATTAGTTTATTTCAATCTAATAATGAGATTAATAGCAACTAGTCTCAGAATAAATAAAACCACAGAGCAGAGGGAGGGCATTATTAATCTAAAAAGTAACCTTTTAAGGAAAGTCTAGTTGAAAACTCATTGTTATTCTCAGAAAAGTGCCATACATTCCTAGTACAAATACAAATGTTCATTTTTAAAAAATACCAGTGTCTGTGGACTCCGTCCAGGGCATGTACTTCTACTCCAGGTACTTGAGAGGCGGGGATGAGGATGACAAGCTGGAGAGCGGCCTAGGCGATTCAGTGAGGTCCTGTCTCTGAATAAAAACTAAAGTGCAGCTTAGTGAGAGAATATTTGCTCTCCTGGCATGCCCAAGGCCCTCGGTTCCATCCCCACCACTGCTGAAACAGAACATAGCAAAAACAAAACCAGCAGGGCTGGGGATTTGGCTCAAGTGGTATCACACCTACCTTGGAAGCACAAGGGCCTGAGCTTGATCCCCAGTACCACAAAAAAAAAAAAAAAAAAAAAAAAAAAAAAAAAAAAAAAAAAAAAAAAAAAAAAAAAAAAAAAAAAAAAAAAGGAACAAAAACAAAGCAAAACAAAATAGAACACCCTAAAATAACAAAACAAAACAAAGAACCCCAACCAAACACCCTCCAAAGATGGCCCTTATTATATACTAATGACATGGAAGTGTTCTTTCTCTTCTCCTATGGGTCTTCAAATGAACCACTCCACGTAGCACACACATTCACACTCACACACACTTATTAGATACACTCACGGTGCCACATGCCTGTACACACCACTATATACTTGACACATACTTGACACACACACAATATACCCATACACATACCACATACATACACAGCATATATATGTATTGTAGGCACTAGAAGTGCACAAACCACTCTTTTTGGCACATATACATAACTCACACATGCATGAGACATACATATGCACACATACCCCTCCACACATACACACTCATACACACTATGCCAGAATCACACACAGATGTGCACACTACTCCATAAATACCTGTGTGTTCTCACACACTGTAGACATGTGTCACACTGAGCAATACACACCACAGGCGCCATACACACACAGCACATATAATCTACCACATACACCACTCACATTTCACAGAGGCACAGTACTTTAAATGCAGTTCTATACACTCAGTCTCCACCATCATATGCACAGCCTCATACATTTACACCTTAGAAACTCAAATGAGGGGAATAAGATTGTCTATTCTGATTTAAAGTACTTCATCTGTGTGTAGCATCTCAGAGTGGAGGTGCTATGTTGCCTTGAAGCTGTTTCTCCAGTGTGGGAGTGTGTAAGAATGACCCGAGGCACTTATTAAAAATGCAGCCTTGGCCTTGACCCCGATTCTGAAGCAGACTCCTCAGGGAAAGGCCTGAAGCCTGCGTGCTCAGTACACCTCCCAGGTCCCTCTTCTGGAAGACAGCTGGTTCCCTAAGATGTGCTGGTGACAGGAGGGCAGCAGGGCAGCAGGGCAGGATTTCCAGATGCTGGTGAAGCTTCGGAGCCCACGCGTTGGGCCCACCCCGGCCTCGGTATTTCCTGGGGTGCGGCGGAGGCAGCAGGGCTCTCGTTCTAGGTGGGGCCTGCTCACTTCAGGCCTTCTCCACTGCGGCACCACCAGCCCTAGAAATGGCCTTGGAAGTGACCCCCACAGAAAGGTCTAGACCAGTTGCCGAATCATGTCATGGAGGCTGCTATGATCCAGGTATGTGGGGGTCTTTCGTAGGCCTCTCGCTAGGACCATAGAGGCCGAGGCCGGAAGAGAAATGGGCTGGAAGAGTCACAACTGCAGGAACTTTGCAAGTGCCACTGAAGAGCTGAGCCTCTCCAGGGGCCCTCTGACATCACTGCCCCTTACCGGCTGCCTGAGAACAGACACAGAGCAGACACAGGGAAGACACAGAGGTGCCATCACAAGAGAAACCAGGTTGCGTAAAACAAACCTTTGCCAACCTCTGTAATAATAAAGGGTAGTGTGTGTTAGACAAAAGACAGATATCTTTCTATCTGTAGAAAATAATACTGTCTAATTATAGTTATATGAAAAAGGGATCAGAATATAGTAAATTATAAAATAATGAATTATGCAGTTAATATTAAATTCAGACAACTGTATGGTATATATAGATTTGGTGTATTTGCCAGCGTTCTGAATTTATAAATGTGCTTTCTTTAGGTATCCTAAACAAATGATCATTTTTATATCATTTCTGTATTCTTTTTTTTTTTTCCGAAGGATTCTTAAATTATGTGAACTGCAGTAGCAGCCAAACCTGGGCCTGTCCCTGGAATTACAGAACAGAGTCACTGCCTGTTTAGCAGACATGCTGCCCCACTCAGCCCGTAAGGGAGTGTGCTGCTCATTTTCCAGAGATATCAATGGCGTAAAGTAAAGCTTCTGTCTGCTATGGTGAATCAAATTTCACTGAATATCCAAGTCATATTCCGTATTCATTTAGCTTGTTCGTTTGGCTCTCCGTGTAGCTTTCTGTTTCGAGGGTTATGAATAAGTGACTCTGAGACATAAAATCAGTGTTTTAACCGGGCCACATTCTGGCTGGTGTGAACATCCATCTAGCTTGATCGTTTGGCTCTCAGGTAGCTTTCTGTTCTGTGGCTGATCTAGTCTTGTCGGCTTACCTGCATTGGACGCTAATAACCTGCTGCGTTGTGACCTTTGCTAGTGGAAACCTGTGTTCTTAAGAATAAGTGACTCTGAGCTGTAAAATCAACATTTTAACCTGGCCAGATTCTGGCTGGTGTGTACGTGCCAGGGGAAGCACATTCTTCCTGAGAACCCACTTACTGTCTGACCAGGGAGAAAGTCCCATTCCAATAGAAATTGCTCCAAGACACAATTTCAAATTGCTTCTAAGCATCTTCCTCTACTATTTGATGGAACTGAGAGGCTTTTTGTCAAGGAAATTATTTTATGACAGTTTGTCACTATAGATTGAAAGTTGGTTGTTGTTTTTGTTGTTATTTTCTAGCATGTTGGAGCCAAGGATTCTTGAATTTCTTTTTGTTTGGTGAGTGTGCTGTGTAGGGATCATCCCATATATATGTGTTGTTTCTAGCACAGGTCATAGTCATCTAATTTTTTTCCCTCAGACTAGGAAAATATTTCAAAAATTACAAATACAATGTGAAATAAGCCTGTTTCTTTTTAAAAACAACGTATTTTGTTTCAAAACCCAATCAGAAACACTTACCATGAGTTTTAGAAAGTTGTTTGTATTTGTTCTATCTATTCTTAAGGTTCATTTATTGAATGCAGTTGTGGTAAGGCCTACAAGTTAAAGAGCACTGCCTGAACGCCTTCTATCTGGAGCTAGCAAATGCATGTGCGAAAAAACTCAAAGGAGCTCAGAAGCAATCCCAGTGTGATTCCATTTCACAGCTAATAAAAAAGTGCTAAAGGGCATTGTCCAGAGCCCTGGCAGCCTGTATCTTCACTGTCAAATTGCAGTGTGTATAGAATGTTCGTCGCCTCCTTTTCTCCACGCCCATCCCGTCCATGACCTCCTTATACGCCACCAAAGTGAACTCTAGAACTAGGAGATTAGGAACCAGGTTAAAGCAAAAAGCTCTTAGAGAGCAAAGACTGTTTTTTATTGCTCTTGTCCTTAGGTGACTCGAATATAAGTACCTAAGTTTGATTTTACTATTTCGAAGCCCAAAGATAAGGTTAGGTGGACCTTGTCAGGGCACTAAAGATGATTAGATTTTTTATAAATCCTTTTTAAGATAGTCACTAGATGTCAGTTCTTTCTGCAATTTATTTCATGTCCATTTATAAGACAGATTATGGTGATAGTTACTCCAGAGATGCTAAAATTTAAATCATTTAACCCAACTAAATATGCCTTTTAGAACCATCATAGATTTTGAAATAATTTCATTATTGTAATGGGTGCTCAGGTATGCCAACTAGATGCTATCTCCCTAGTTTCCTTCGGGGGTCTTGTGAGGCCTCCGTTGCTACTGCAATGAAGGTAACTTCTGCTTAGTCCTGCCTCTCTCATTCTCTAATGAGTGTTCATCCTAAGAGGATTTCCAAAAGATATTACATGTAAATTATAGTTAATTATAATTTTCTTGACAATCCAGATCTAAAATATTCACATACACTCAGTATTTTTTACTGTGACATACAAGTTATTTAAATTTGAGCAAATTTTCATAAATTTGAGCTTCTGATCTCCATCTTGTCTTTAATAAATGATGTCAATAAATAATATGATCCAGTCATGACCAACAGTCATAAAATTTCTAATCTGAAATCTAGTCACAAAATAAGTGAGATTTAATATGTATAATTAAAGGCACAAATGCATGAATGATTCATAGAACCACCAAAGATCATAGAAATTATATGAATGTCATATTACTAAATTTTATAGTGTGATCTGAATAGTTCCTTAAATAGTCCGTTTAGAAATTCTGATGTAGACATTGAGATATTGGCATGAGTTTAATTTAAGGCAGAACATTGTACAGTATTTCCATGTTCTCTTCTACCAAAATAGTAAGAATACTTCCATAATGATGGGCTATGTTAGGGAGCCTTTTGGGTGGTCAGGTGGCCAAGATCTTTGTAAGGATTTACATGATTTAAAAAGATCTATAACCTCTTCTATGTTTGAATAAAATAAATCATGAAAGAATAACATTTCTGTGGTTTTGTAGATAAAACCCAGGTTGCTTCTGCTTTACAAGCTACAAAAATACGTACAAACAAAACTAAGCACTCTTATGTCATGGCATAGATCACTCAGCTGCTTGTTAATTTCTGACTAACTTTCTTGCGTCAAAGTAATTTATAGCTTTTTGCTAAAGACTTGTTAATAAAAGTGAAAACAACATTTCTTTTTAGGTGAATTGCAAAAATTGCAAAAATCTACTGTATCTTATTTTAATTTATGAACGTCTTAACCAACCCCTTGAATATGTGTTAGTTGAATTACAGGGTAAATCTACCCCTTTTTATATTTAGAACTGATTGGAGGCCATAAACAAAAGTTTAGGTAATCTACTTTTTCTCAAATTCTTTTGCAAGAGGAGGAGAAGCTAATGTATTTATTTAAATATAAGTACCAGTGAGAACTTGGCTGGGACCAAATTTTTCTTATCTTAAAAATACGTTTTTAAGGAAGTGGAAGAACTCACTTTACCAGTCCATATTTTGTTTTATGAAAAACTGGAATTAGTTTATCAACCATGTATTTAGCATTTTTGTGGAATAATTAAATTGAAAAGAAAAGCTTTGTACAACATAAAATGTATTTTTCTTATTAAAATGTTATATATGAATGGGAGTTAAGATTATAATTGTATTAAGATCCTGGAACATCATTTTAAAATTCATTTTTCTTTAGTTTTGTATGAGAGGAGGATATTGCCTGTCTTCCAAAGAAATGTCATGAAATGATTAAAACATAGTCACTACTGTAGCCAAAAGATTAGATGAAATCAGGCATGTTTAAGGTATATGGCCATAGACTGCAGTCAAAGATTAAAACATAAGAGTAATTAAACCCTATGGTGCTCTGAGAACAAAAAGGTTTGTTTGGATTTTAGTATAGAGTGTTAAATGGTAGACAAAAGGTTAGCTTTCTCTCTTCCTTCTTTTGCATGAACATGTGCATGCATGTGGGCACACACACACACACACACACACAGACATGAGATTATTTTTCCTGTCTGATATGTGGTACTTTAGGGGTAGCTTCCAGTCCAGCAGAAGTACGGCAGATTAGAAAGTTAGGTCACATGGAATAACCTTCACTCTGAGCTCTATCTCCAGCACTTGCTTGCTTTCTTTCTCTCTCTCTTTCTTTCTTTCCTTTTCTTCTTTCAGATACCAGCTCACTATGTAGCCCAGGCAACCTCGAACTCAGCAATCCTCCTGCCTCTGCCTCCCAAGTGCTGGGATTACAGGTGTGAGCCACTACGCCTGGCACTATGGGATGTGGTATTGATTGCTGGTGGGTGTGAGTAGCCACGCCCAGCATTGTATGTGGTTACTGGGATCGAACTCAGGGCCTTGCGCTTGCAAGGCAGGTGCCAGAACCACTGAGCTAAATCTCCGGCCCCTCCAGGTCTTTCTTAACTTTGAATTTGGATACAGGGTCTCACCAAGTTTCTAAGTTGCCCAGGCTGGGCTGTAACTTTCTGTCTTGATGTATCAGCTTCCCAGAGTGCTAGAATTACGGACCGCACCTGGCCAATAAATTGTTCTCTTTACTTTTTTTTTTCTAAAAACAAAAAACAGGCAGGAGGATTGCTGAGTTCGCGGCGGCTTGCCTGGGCACCATAGTGAGCTCAGGGTCAGCCTGAACTACAAGGCGAGACCCTGTCTTCAAAAAGCAAAAACAAACAAACAAACAAACAAAAAAACCCAGTTCTTCAACACTCTTGTGCCTCATTCCCACTTGTACCCAGATTCTAATTCCACTCTGGTACATGGTGTTTGGGTCTTCTGTTTACTCACTGCTTTGTCTCTGAGAGGACTCTCTAAGGCGTGGCTCCCTGTGTTCTAATTGCAGCAGCACTTCTTGGGCTAATGGCCAAAATGCTCCCTCTGGGCTCTTCCTCAGGCTTCTATTCCTTCCTGCTCTATCCCCACCCACCTGCACACACATACCTGAGTACTGGCCTCCAAGGCAGCCCTAACTGAGTGAGCTCCAGATTCCTTCATTTTTCTTCCTGTTGAGAGAGATGAACCAGAAAAGTCACTCTCCATTCCTAATCCTTGCTCTGTTTCTACCACCTTACTTTACCTTGACTGTGATGGAGTTTTGATGTCTAAATGGAGACATGTTTCTAATGGGACAAGTTGGGGTACATATATTTATCTTTTTCTGTGATCGGAGGGAATAATTCAGTCATTTCAAAGAGACTATCAGTTTGCCAGTTACTTTAGTTTCTGCTCGTTTAAACATCCACTGGGGTTCATAAACCTTTCGAATATAAATAACAGAACATAGAGCTAAGGGAAATTATAGAAATCTATTCAGAGCTGTTTGCCCATTTTCAGAGAATGAGTGAGGTAATTATTGTTCTGTACA
>PVIC010040138.1:0-16791 GCA_004025085.1 Thryonomys swinderianus | reverse complement strand
TTCCTTCCTTCCTTCCTTCCTTCCTTCCTTCCTTCCTTCCTTCCTTCCTTCCTTCCTTCCTCTCTCCTTTCATTTTTTTCCCTCCCTCCCTTCCATCTTGTTCTGTAGTTCAGACTGGCCCAGAGCTCACTATACAGCCCAGGATAGCCACGAGCCCACAACAATCCTCCTGCTGTGCCTCCTGCATGCTGGGATTACAGGCGTGAGCAGCCACACCTGGCATTGTGATGAGGTTACTGATTGCTGGCATTGTGGTTTGTGGTACCAGGGATCGAACTGGGCACCTTGTGCTTGCAAGGCAGACGCTGGAACCACTGCACTAAATCCCTGGCCCCTCAGTGTTTTTTTCTTTTGGTGAATGAGATCAGTGAGTAAATTGCTTTGTTTTATTTAACAAATGGAGGGGTTTGCATTTTCCTTAGTGTGTGGTTTTCATAAAAAGCTCCTCCTCCCCCGTTTTGTAGGTAGCCTTGGTTCATGGTGCAGATTGGCTGTTGACTTCTAGCTGTGTTTGAGGTAGGTCTGGTGTGTGGATTGAAAGCTACCAGGAATGGAGAGCTGATGTGGAAGCTTAGCCATTGGAGTATTTATATGGAGGCCAAGTGTCCTTTTCTAAGGGTCGGAAGCCATGCCTACTTCTGAGAATGTGGGCCAGAAAGAGGCAGATGTGGGAAGAGCTGAAATAAACATGATAGAGGCGAAGGTGTACTGCATCCAAGGTGGTAGTGGCATTAGGCTGCTCTCCTAACATTTAAAGGATGCATTTACATTTAGAGTGGTGTTTTAAAAGTCACCCCAACAATATATTTCATCAAGAAGTTATAGTAATCATATTTGGAGACCTTAAAATTATTTTTTTGAAAAATTTGACAAGTCAGCATTTTAATTAACTGTGACTTGAGATTGTCTTTCTATTGTTGGATATTTTGCTGAACATAAAATAAGAACAGAGAAGCCAGTTCTTAAAAGTTGCTATGAATTGAGTTTAAAGCTTTTCCTAGTTTGGTGGGTTGATTTTTCTTTCTCTGTTGTTTTTTCATTAGCATCTTATTTTTCCACTCTTTCTGTTTCTTGTTCTCTTTACTTTGGAATATAAAGTTCTCTTACTCTTCTGAGGATTTTGAATCACTGGACTGTGGATAACCACATTTTAAAACTGTATTTTAATGTTCTGTTCTCTTTAAAGATAATTGTGTGCTCCGTATGGCCTGGAGACAAAAATTTACAGTTAAAAAAAGTAATGTTCCGAGAGTGAATTCTATCTAGCCTGTGGTTAACTGACTCAGGTTCAAAAATGCTAAAAATTATTTAGCTTTTCCTAAAATAATTGGACTAACTTCTCAGGGCAGATTAAGTGTATTTCTAGAAAGATGTATGGATCTGCCACCTGGTGGTGGCATATTACAGCAAGTACTAAATAGTTGCTAAGAATTTAATAATGGATTCTTGCCTTTGTAGCCATTATATTAGATTTAAATTCTACTTGGATTTTTTTTAAGTCTATAGCATTTTCCTTTACTAAATGTTTTTTAAATTGAAAATTTGTTACTTAAATATGATAGCATAGAACATTTCACCTAATAAATTTCTGCTGCATTATATAGGAATCCTTTTGGTTTATGAAATTTGTATAATAATGTATTGAAATGTACTCTTTAAGTTCTTTGAGAATATCCCTTAAATTTCAAGAGATAAGAACTTTGAAGAAGAGAAGACTGTAATACTAAGACTTTTAGTATGGATAGTCATTGACTTACAGGAAAAATAGTTCACTGGATGGAGGTCATTGTTACTGGTTTTTATTTTGTTTTGTTTTTGAGAGAGAGAAACCATTCCATTTACTCATCTTAAAAATGTCACAGTGATGCTAGGGGTATAACTCAGTAGTAGAATGTTTTATTGATCCTGTGTGAGAAAGAAAAAAGCAATAGACATATTAACATAGGAATATTTGGGAAATAGAAAGATTGACAGTATTTTTTGACCCTCAGAATAATTCCAGTAAATTCCACATGTTAAGAATATAGGATAAGGTAGAAAAAACTAAAAAGATTCTTGGCCTCATAGAGTTTGTAATGTAGCTAAAGAAGCAGGTACTAAGTTCTTACAGACAAAAACAATTGATTACTGTGTTAAGTACAATAAAGGTAAGTATGTAATAAAGTTACAAAACATTCTAGTATATTACAAAAAGCTACATTAATGAAGTAACATTTCACCTGAGATCTCTTAGATCTCAGCCTAGTGTGGAGCCTTCCGAAGTAAAAAGGGGATAAGTTCGAGGAATTGAAAAATCAAGGTGGCTGGAGTTGTACTGAGAGGGAGATTGTGGTATGAATTAAAACAGGAAAAATAAAGATAGGAATAAACAGTTTAGGACCATATAAGATATGTCTAGGACTTTGGACCTAAGAGAAATAGAAAAGAGTTGAAATATGTAGTAAAGGAGTGTTAAAGTCAGATTAATGATGAGTGAATAGGAATAGGGCCAGACTGGAATAAAGGCAATTGGTTAGAAACCCATTATGGTCATTGTGGTTTAAGTACCAGAAAGTGTAAGTGAGCATGGTATACTGTATTTTGAATATATTTAAGGTAGAATAAGTAAGACTTGGTGGTTGATTGAAAATGGAAGGGAGAGAAAGAAGTGATAAAAGAGATGAATGCAAATTTTTGGTATTCATTCACTAAAAGTAGTTTTGTTGTTAAGAGTACAAAGTTGAATAACAGCATACATAGTACATCATCATTGGATATTGCAATGTGTTTCTTATTTCATATTTTTTTCTCCTCTGCCTTTGTCTACTATCCTTCCATTTTCTTTAGGCTCCTGCTCTAACACATACTGTATATATATTACTTGAATATATATCATGATTTCTAAAATATGAAATATTTTCTGTTTTTTATTTGTGATGCTGAGCTGTACTTTTTACTTTCTTATTGTCAGTTATTAACTGTGACCACAGATGAGTTACATAGCAATATTTGTCCATTTTCTTTATCTGTAAAATGAGAATAATAATGGTATTTAGATTATAGACTTATTGGGAGGTTTAAAAAGTTAACTTTGGCTGGGCGTGGTGACCCACACCTGTAATCCCAGCATTTGGGAGGCAGAGACAGGAGGACTGCTGGGAGTTTGAGGCTAGCATAGGTTATAAAGTGAGCTCAGGGCCAGCCTGAACTATAAAGTGAGACCCCAAAAAACAACAAAAGAGTTAACTTCTGACATGTATTTTATGTGTTTTCCCTCTGTCCAACAAAGTGCTTTAAGGATGTATCCATATTGTTGTGTATATACCTAGTTAGTTGCCTCTGATTGCTGCTTGGTATTTCATGGTATGCATCTACTACATTATTCATTTCCCAAGTTGTGTGTATGTAGGCTTGTTGTAGTTCCTACTACTGTGAAGTATACTTGATGAAAGTTTTTTTTTGCCATGAATTCTTACTGACTGTTAAAGTTTATATTTAAAAATGCCAGAAATTTTATGTTTTTGGAATGGGGCCTGGTAATGTGAACCAAAACCTGTTCTTTAATTTTAAAGTGTCATGTATCATGGGAAAATGACTAATACAGATTTTAATACCAAGAGTGGGCTCTTGCTGATATTGTACTCTGTGGTTTAGAGTCCCATGGACTGACTTGTGGGAAGTAATTGGAAAGATTTGGAGATGCAGACCAGAGAAAACCTAGAGTGCTGTAAGCTGAACTGGGTAGTTGATTCTGGTTACAGCTGAAAAGACCAAAATGATGATAGGAATGCAGGATAATAAAGCCAAGTTTATCAGGTTTTACAGTGGAATGAAGACTTCATTGGAAACTGGACTAGAGGATATGCATGTTGTACTCTGTCAATGAATTTGTCCATGTTTTGCTCATATCTCAAGACTTTGTGTAAAACTCATTTTAAAGTTGCAGACCAGAGAAAACCTAGAGTGCTGTAAGTTGAACTGGGTAGTTGAAATTTCAAGATAGCCCAATGTTCCAGTTGTGTCATGGGTACTGCTGGCTGCGGTTAGAAAGATCTGCATTGAGAATAGGGAGTAAAAAGCAGTGAGTGCTGAATTACTTGTAAAGTTCACAGTTCACTAGAACAGAACCATCTTCAAAGTGGGAGACAGACTACTGCTTGAACTGGTGACAGACCTTAGTGTCATCTACATGGTGCTTTTTTTTTTGAGACAGGGTCTTGCTTTGTAGTTCAAGCTGGCCCTGAGCTTACTATGTAGCTCAGGCAAGCCTCGAACTCAGCAATCCTCCTGCCTCTGCCTCCCGAGTGCTGGGATTATAGGTTTGAGCCACCAAGCCCAGCATTTGTGGTATGTGGTACTAATTGCTGATGGGTGTGAGTTACCACACCTGGTATTGTTGTATGTGGTTACCAGGGATTGAACCAAGGACCTTGCGTTTGCTAGGCAGGTGCTGGAACCACTGAGCTAAATCTCTGGCTCTGGTGTCTTTTTTTAGACATATAAAATATAAAACTCATGGGGTCATGGAGGTTTCTACCCAGATTTCTGAAGAAGGCTTGGGAAACCAGGAAAAAAAAATGTAACAGGGTCACAGTACCTGACAGGAATGCTAGAAACAGTGATATTTGAAGTTTTGGAGAATGAAGCTGAAGGTGCAGTGGAGACTCAGGAAGATGGAAATTTTAGGAATGTGAAAAATCTGCTGAAGAAAACTTTAGGTGCAGAATAGAGCCAGCCTAAGAAAGAACCCATGTGGGCTGCAATTAGCAAAGGCATAGGAATGGGTCTGTCCTATCCCTTTGGAGCTCAAATTTCAACACAACCTGCCCCAAGTTTTGGATATAGGGCTATAGTATTTAATGTTTGCCCTTCTAGGTTTTGGTCTTGTTCTGATATGATTCCTTTCTACTCCAGTATTTCTCCTTTTTGGGATGGGTATGTTAGCCCATATCATTGCATTGTATATTGCAATTATTTAACCTTCTTTTTGATTATTTTATAGGGAGTCAATGCCAAAACTCAATGAGTTTTCCTTGAGTCTCAGTGGAGACCTTGGATTTGGACTTATTAGCAGTATAGAAATTGATAAGACTTTGGGGTGACCCTTAGAGATGGGTTAAATACATTTTGCATAATAAAGTGGACATGACTATTGGGGCCCGATTATGATTAATTTCTAGTGTTCCCCAATATCTTGCATGTTCAGAAGTTGGGCTTTTAGAAGATGATTGGGCCATGGGTCTCTATACTCACCAGTGGATTGATCCATAAATAATTTCATTGGTAAGTGTCACAGGTGATAATCCTCTGGAAGGTATATCTTTCTCCTTAGCTCCTATCTTCTTTTTGTTTCCTGACTGCCATGACTTGAGCACCTTTCCTCTGCCATGCCCCTCTGGCATCATCTGGCATTTTGTTTCTACCTTCAGCCAATTAGTCTTGGATTAAATTCTCTGAAAATAACCCTGCGTAAACCACTCACCTTTTAAGTTGCAAGAGTCAGGTTTTTTGTTCCAGTGATGGGAAAATGACTAATATACTGATCTTTGTATACATTCCTCTTGAGATGGAAACCTAGGAGTGGTTACAAGGCATACATATTTCATTTTACTAACCTGAACTGATCAACTTCTAGAATATACTAGTTTATATTCCCACCAGTGATACCTGTAAGTTTCTGTCTTTTATATCCTTGTCAATGATTGATAGTACTTATTTTTGCCATTTGACAGTGGTGTAGAGTATTTCAGTGTTCACTGAATTTTCCTTGAAAATTTGTACTTTTCTGATCATTAGTCTACCCTGCTTCTGTAACTTTTCTATTTACTGCCCATACTTATTTTTTGTGTCAGGTATCTAGTCTGTCTTATTAACTTGTAGTTCTTTGTGCATGTCTGATGTTATTGGTTCCAGATATGGCAGGTCATTTTTCTTAGTCATTTTTAATTTGTTTATTTTGCCTTTTGATCTGAAAGCTTTAATTTTTTGTCTCATTGTTTTTTATTTTACAAATTGATAAAATCATTTACATTTCTTGTGTATAGCATGTTTGAAATATTTATATATGGTAAAATGGTTAAATTGAGCTAATTAGCATGTTTTACATCATATTTTTTTGTGGTGAGAACAGTACTTTAGAGATATTCAAGAATATAATGGACTGTTGTAGCTGGTACTGATTTAGGAAATATGGTTGATGACGGAGTTTAAGAGTGGGGAAAAGGGACCAGAGACTGAGCTCAGTGGTTCTGGTGCCTGCCTCACAAGTGCAAGGTCCTGAGTTCCATCCCAGTAACTACATACAATGCTGGGTGTGGTAAATACCGCATACCACAGTGCAGGGTGTGGTAGTTTACGCTTGTAATCCCAGCACTCAGGAGGCAGACAGGAGGATAGTTGAGTTTGAGGTTTGCCTGGGCTATGTAGTGAGCTCAGGGCCAGCCTGAACTACAAAGTGAGACCCTGTCTCAAAAAAAAAAAAAAGTGGGGAAAAGATTAGCTCAATTAGTTTTCTAGTTAGCATATTATAAAATTAACTGTTGGGCTGGGGATTTAGCTCAAGTGGTACCACGCCAACCTTGGATGCACAAGGGTCCGAATTTGATCCCCGGTAACCACACACACACAAAAAAATTAACTTTTTAGTTCTATAATTTTTATCCTACTTATGGTGAATTTCTTTAACAATCACAATAATCAGTACAGGACAGCTTTATTTACTTCTCAAAGTTTCCCTGTTGCTCTTTGCAGTCAAAACCTTCCTTAATTCCCTGGGTCTTAGCAGCTATTAATCTCTTTGCCATCCCTATTGTATTGCATTTTTCCAGAACTTCATGTAAAGAGGAATCACACAACAGTTTGACGCTGGGTTATCTTGGTAGACATAATGCTTTTGAAATTCATTTATGTATATCAGTAGTCTATCCCATTTTCATAGTCAAGTAATGGCTGTACCACAGTTTATCCATTCACTTGATGAAGGACAACTGGTTTGTCACTAATTGCCAGGATTGCGAATAAAGTTGTTAGAAACATTTGTGTGTAGTTTGTTTGTTTTTGAGATAGGTTCTAACTGTATAGTCCAAGTTGGCCTTGAATTTGCAGCAGCAGTCTTCCTGCCTCACTCTCCCAGTGCTGGAATTACAGCACATGCCACAAGACCTGGGTTTTGTATAGGGGTTTTTTCCCCTTGACTTTATCTATCTATCTATCTATCTATCTATCTATCTATCTATCTATCTATCTATCTATCTATCTATCTATCTATCTATCTATCTATTTTGAGACAGGGTCTCACTTTGTAGTTCAGACTGGCCCTGAGCTCACTATGTAGCCCAGGCAAGCCTCGAACTCAGCAATCCTGTCTCTGCCTCCCTGTGAGCCACCATGCCCGGCACTGTGGTATGTGGTATTGATTGCTGGTGGGCATGAATCACCACGCCCAGCACTGTATATGGTTACCAGGGATCGAACTCAGGACCTTGCACTTGCGAGGCAGGCGCCAAAACCACTGAGCTAAATTTCCGGCCCTTGACTTTATTTTTTTAAGCAAAACATTTATTGGCATATTTCAGATATATATAATGATAACATTCATCATAGGGAATTTGTACCTGTAAATGAAATATCTTGGCTCTTCTTTATTCCCATTCCCATCTACATCCTTTTACCCCTCTTCCTTATTTACAAAATGTTTTTTTTCTATTTTTCATTCCTATTTTTTTCCCCTTGTCCCTTCTTTCCCCCTACTCCCTTCCTTGTTCCACTTCTCATTTGGACATTTTTGTCCAGTTTCCAAATATCTACTTTACATTTTGGTTCTTATTTCCACTTTTGGATTTTCATACCAGAAAAACAATGTAATACTTAAATATGTATGTCTGATTTATGGAATTTATGATCTTAAGGACCTCTTTTTAGGTAGATATGTCTCAGGCATATCCTTTATAACAGAATAGTACTTCATTGCACATAATTTAAAAAACCACATTTTCATTATCCATTCATTAGTTGATGGGTATTTGGGTTGTTTCCAAGATTTAGCTATTACAAATTGCTGTTATAAACATGAATGTGCATGTATCATTGTGATAAGCTGTTTTTACTTCTTTCAGGAAGATACTAAGAAGGGGAATAGTTGGATTCAATGGAATCTCTAGTTTTAGGGTTTTGAGGAATCTCCACACTGATTTCCTTAGTAGTTGCACCAGTCTATACTCCCACCAATAATGGAGAAAGGTTTCTCTTTTCCCACACTCCTGCCAACATTTGTTATTGGTTGATTTCTTGATAATTGCCATTCTTTCTAGAGTAAGATGGAATCTCCTTGTTGTTTTAATTTGTATCTCTTTAATTACTAGTGATGTTAAACATTTTTCATATATTTATTTGCCATTTTTACTTCATCTGTGAGGTGTCTATTCATTTTAGATGTCCATTTTTTTGAAACCGGGTCTCACTTTGTAGTTCAGGCTGGCCCTGAGCTCCCTATGTAGCCCAGGCAAGCCTGGAACTCAGCAATCCTCCTGCCTCTGTCTCCCGAGTGCTGGGATGACAGGCGTGAGCCACCACGCCCGGCACTGTAGTTTGTGGTATTGATTGCTGGTGGGCGTGAGTCACTATGCCCAGCATTGTATGTGGTTACCGGGATTGAACTCAGGACCTTGCGCTTGTGAGGCAGGCGCCGGAACCACTGAGCTAAATCTCTGGCCCAGATGTCCATGTTTTGATTGGGTTTTTAAATTTGGGAGGATTTGATTTTTAAATTCTTTATATATTCTAGATAGTAATCCTTGGTCTGAGGAGCAGCTGGCAAATTTTTTTTTTCCACCCGTGGGTTGTCTCTTCACTCTGTTGGTGTTTTGTTTTGTTGTGTTGTGTTTTGTTTGCATGCAGAAGCTTATTAATGACATGAGATCATTGGAAGTTTGGTTTAATTCTAATCTTTCTTCACTGATTTTTTTTTGTCAAGTTGTTCTGTATATTTGTGACAGTGGAGTGTTGAGGTCCCCCATTACAATTGTATTAGTCCTTTTTGATCTTTCATGTATGTTAATGTTTGTTTTATATAGTTGTGTGTGTTAGTATTATGATTGTTATCTCTTCCTCTTGTATTGATCCCTTTCCAAGGATATAGTGACCTTCTTTGTCTTGGCTTGAAATTCACTTTCTCTGCAAATAGAATAGCTACCCTTGCTTTTTTTCTGGGTTCCTGTTGCATGGAGTATTTTTTTCTGCCCTTTGATTTTGAAAAATGTATGACTTTCTTTTTGAGTTAAATGTGTGGGTTTTGTTGTTGTTGTTGTTGTTTGTTTGTTTTTTGAGACAGGGTCTCAGTTCAGGCTGGCCCTGAGCTCACTATGTAGCCTAGGCAAGCCTCAACTCAGAAATCCTCCAGTCTCTGCCTCCCAAGTGCTGGGATTACAGGCGTGAGCCACCATGCCTGGTTTAAAGTGTTTCTTGTGTGTTCCATGTTGTCTCTTAATCCATTCTATCAGTCTCTTTCTTTTTGAGACAGTCTCACTTTGTAGTTCAGGCTGGCCCTGAGCTCACTATGTAACCCAGGCAAGCCTCAAACTCATCAATCCTCCTATCTCTGCCTCCCAAGTGCTGGGATTACAGGCATGAGCCACCACTCCTGGCTCAGTCTCTTTCTTTTGATGGGTTAATTGAGACCAGTTACATTATCATTTACATGATCCATTACATGGATCCTTTACATTGATCCTTATAACTGATATGTATTGATTTATCATTGTTACGTTACTTTACTGTTGTTTTCCTCTTTTTTGTCCTCTGTTTATTTGTTCACTTTGCTGGGTGAATTCATTCTGTTGGGGATTGTGGAGTTGTAGTCCTTGTTACCTCTTTCTAAAATGACCTTTAGAACATTCTGGAGTTCTGGTTTGGTGTCCATGAATTTCTTCAGGTGTTCTTTGCCCTGAAGGTATCTTATTTCTCCATCAGTTTTGAAAGATAGTTTTGCAGGTTACATCAATCTGGGTTTGAGGTTTTCTTCTTTTAGGACTTGAAATACTTCATTGCAAAATCTCCTTGAATTGAGGGTTTGTGTTAAGGAAAAGGGTTTCCTTTATACACTGGCAACTGCAATTATGACTATCCTGACATATGAACAACTTTGCATACAACTGAAATTTTACTTTAACTTACCGAGTCTTGAGTTATGACCTGAATGCCAGTTCTTGTGCTTCCAGATGGCCTCAGATACAGATTTAACTATCATAGAATTCTGGAAGAAACATTACAACATCCTTTCTTATGTGGGTTTCATTGAGAAATCCTGGGACAGTGTGTGTCTAAGGACACTAGATCTGTCGGTGTATTAGACAGAGGCTTTGAAGGCTGTGTAGAAGAGCCTGAGCCTTCAGTTGACCAACTTGAGTTACAACCATCCCTCACAAGTGAGTTGAGTTTGTAAGTCAAAAATCCACTCTAAGTGATTTGTTTCTTTTTTTCTAACATCTTTTAATACTCTATTCTTGTGTTGAATTTCTGGAATCTTGTCTTAAGATGGCTTGGTGTAGTTTTTTATCATGGGCAATTGGAGTTCTATATGCCTCACTATCTGTATATCAAATTCTTTCTCCCTACTTGGGAAGTTTTCTCCCATTACTTCTGTGAACAGGTTTGTTTTTTTTTTTAAAGTGTTTGTGCTACCTACTGCTTTTTCATTGACTGATCAATCTTAACATTATTCTTTTTTTGCATTATCTAGTAGCTGTTAAATTGATTTTTCATGGTCCCTTGGTATGTTTATACTATGTTATACTATGCTATGTTATGCTATGCTGTGCTGTGCTGTGCTCTGCTTTGCTATGCTACGCTACGCTACGTTATGTTATGTTTTGTTATTTTGAGACAAGGTCTCACTTTGTAATTCAGGCTGACCCTGAGTTTATGGTGTATCCCAGGCAAGCCTGGAACTCAGCAATCCTCCTGCCTCTACTCCTGAGTGCTGGGATTATAGGCATGAACCACTACACCCAACATTGTGGTATGTGGTACTGATTGCTGGTGGGAGCGAGTCACAACACCCAGTATTGTTATATGTGGTTACCAGGGATTGAACCAGGGACCTTGCTCTTGCGAGACACACAGCAGAACCAGTGAGCTACATCAGCCCATGGTCCTTTGCTATTTTTAAGAAATCTTTCTTTTTGTGATTGCTAACTACAATCCTGTCTTCTTTGATAGTCTGCCCTTGGCATTTGCTCATTCTACTGTGTACTTTAATAGAATTTTTAATCTCTTGAATACCTGAATCAGTTTCATGGATTCCATTTCTTTCTTATTTTGGATGTTCATGGTTTCCATAATTTTCCTAAGCTCCTCTTTTTTTTTTTTTTTTTTTTAGTCTGTATCTGCTCTAGAGTCATTAATCGTGTCTTTCATTGTGGTCTCTATCTCTGTCATTATCTAAAAAATTATTTCTGATTTGTTTTTTTTCCAGGTCCTCATTCATCTGCTCTGTTTCTTCTACTGTTAGTACTTGATAGAGTCAAGGTGGATTGGTTTTGAATTGTTCCACCTCAGTGCCCCCTGGATTTGCCTTTGGTGAACTAGAAGTTTGAGGTTTCATCTTCTCATTTTTTTTTTTTTTTTGCTTTTTTGGAGACAGGGTCTTGCTTTGTAGTTCAGGCTGGCCCTGAGCTCACTATGGTGCCCAGGCAAGCTGCCGCAAACTCAGCAATCCTCCCGTCTCTGCCTCCCGAGTGCTGGGATGACAGGCGTGAGCCACCACGCCCAGCATTATATGTGGTAACCGGGGATCGAACTCAGGTCCTTACGCTTGCGAGGCAGGCACCGGAACCACTGAGCTAACCCTCCGGCCCCATCTTCTCATTTTCTATTTTTTAAATCTTTAGTTTAATTCCTGGGTTGATGCTTATAAATTACATATATCACAGAGCTTTCTTGCTAGTATTTTTTGCTAGTAGAACCTTTTAGAAATTAGCTTTTCATATTCTCCCATATGTATCTGGCTTTTGAGTCTTTTTGAAGATCCTACCTCTTTAATTTATTGAGAATGAGAAGTTGCTCCCTACTTGGCCTAGCCCCTGGTTCACTGCCACTTACCATAGTATTGTTTATGACCCTCAGGTAATCTCAGTATTGGTATACAAGGAAGAACAGCTGATTAGAAGAACAATTATGTTACCTTACAATCAACAGTAACAGTAGCATCAAACACACCCTAGAAAATGAAAAAATGGTAACCATTAAGTTACCACTTTATCAATATGAATTAGATTTGTGGTTATATAACAAGATGTAAAATAAACCAGAAAATTGTATATAGTAAGTATCATCTCAGTGTGGAGATCTTACTGTCAGGGGAGAAAATTTAAAAGGGATTGAGGGTAAAGTGGAGAAATAGAAGAAAATGAGATTAGAAGTAAGGTTGGAGGACAAAGGAAGATTATGCAGACTTTGGGAAACTGGTCAGAAGACAAGAAAAAGGAAGAAATAAAAAAAACAGACTAACAACAGAAAAGCTAGAAACAGTTTTTTTTGAGACAGGGTCTCGCTTTGTAGTTCAGGCTGGCCCTGAGCTCACTATTGTGCCCAGGCAAGCCGTCGCGAACTCAGCAATCCTCCTGTCTCTGCCTCCTGAGTGCTGGGATGCCAGGCGTGAGCCACCACATCCGGTATTGTGGTATGTGGTGTTGATTGTTGGTGGGCATGTCTCCACGCCCAGCGTTGTATGTGGTTACCAGGGATCGAACTCAGGACCTTGCGCTTGCAAGGCAGGCGCCGGAACCACTGAGCTAACCCTCTGGCCCTAGAAACAGTTTTTTACACTTGCATAAAAACAAGAACTGTCAAATCAAAACAAGGAAAGGAAAAGAAAAAAGTGTACTTTAAGGTGTGTTTTTGTTGTCACTATTAGACAAATTAGACCTAGAGCAGTTTGATTAATCCCAACAAGCCATAGATTTATGGCATGATAATGGATAATCCCAGCAAGCCTATGTTTTTAGTTCTGAAGCTCAGGCTGGTGTCTGGCTGTGAGGCTGGAACCTGATTTGTTCATCTTGCAACACTATGTGCCTCCTGCCAATTTGAACTTGGCTCCTTGATCTCTTTGACCTCTTGCTGCCTGGAACTCAGTTTTACCTCACTCTGATGGAGCCGACCTGCAGCTGCTCTTGAGTTCTGAGCTCTGAGAATTCTGAGAGCTCTCTGAGTTCTGAGAGTTCTCTGAGTTTTGGCCCCTCTCCAAGATGACTACTACCAAATCTCTCTCTTTTGGGGGCTGTCTGAACCTGAATAACTTACTGGTCATGACAGTGCATTCTATCCACTCCTCTCTGTGTTGAATAAATCGTTTTATAGATTACACTTTTTTTTTTTTAAACAGTATCTCAGTTTTTAGTTCAGGCTATCTTTTTTTTTTTTTTTTTTTTTTTTTTTGAGACAGGGTTTCTCTTTGTAGTCCAGGCTGGCCCTGAGCTCACTATGTAGTCCAGGCAAGCCTCGAACTCAGCAATCCTCCTGTCTCTGCCTCCCGAGTGCTGGGATTACAGGCGTGAGTCACCACGCCCCGCACTGTGGTATGTGGTATTGATGGCTAGTGGGTGTGACTCACCACACCCAGCACTGTATGTGATTTCTGGGATTGAACTCAGGACTTTGCGCTTGCGAGGCAGGTGCCAGAACCACTGTATCTTTGCTCTCCCCATGGATTTCAGTTCTCTCTTCAGATCCTAGCTGGTTCCCACGAACTCACTTCCCTCCTCCTTCTCTTCCTCACGTTGCTATATTTCAGTGGCTGGACACCAAGTTAAGAGAGGCTGTTTCTCTGCTTATACCACTTCTCCATCATCCCAAAAGTTCCGAGTATAGGTTTTTGTGCAGCCTGTTTTAGTTTCTCAATTTGATTCTAAACATCACAGAGGGAGATAATGGGTCATATAATAAATATTTAACTCTATAGTAAACTTTTATTGTGGCTGTACCTTTTTGAATTCTCACCAGCAATATTTGGGAGTTCTAGTTGCTTGGTAGTCTCACTAGTTCTTGATATTGTTAGTTTTGTTTTAGCCAGTCAAATGCAATAGTTTCTCATTGTAGTTTAATTTTGCATTTCCCTAATGATTAATGATATTGAGCATCTTTTACTCTACTATTTGTCCCTTTGGGTGAAGTGTGTATTTAAATCTTTGATCTTTTTAAATAAGGGTCCTGTTTGTTTTATTGTTGAAGTTTGCATTTTTTATTCTGTGTACAATTTTCTTTGATAATGATTTGCAAATATTTTCTGGTATATTCATTGTTTCATAATCTCAGTGACTTTTGCATAATACAAGAATATTAATGAACTTTAGTTTATCAGGTTTTTCCTTTTTTAATATTACATCTAAGAGCTTTGTCTAATTTTGCTTTACAGAGATTTTTATTCTCTGAGTCAGTTGAGGTTATGACACATTTTTCTTTAATTTTTATATGCAATATGGTCAGATTTAGTTTTCATAAAAATGTCCATTTGTTTTATCTCTTGAAAAGACTGTCATTTTGCTTGTAGTTGCATTTAGTTGTATGTCAAAAATCATTTTAGCATAATTATATGATCTGTTGATGTATTCTCTACTGGCTCTTTCAAACTCTATGTGTATTTTGCTAATCCAACATTGTTTTGATTATTGTAGCTTTATAGTAAGCTTTAAACTTACTACAGCTTTGTTCATCTTTTTCAAAAATTGTTTAGCTAATTCTATTCATGTATCTTTCCACATAAATTTTAGTTAACTTGTCTTTATAACAATTCCAGTTAGCCCTGTTACTACGAGAAAACGAAACAGGACAAACAAAAACAATTCCACTTTGGGATATGTGTGATTGTAGTTGTATTAAGTCTATAGAGCAATGTGGGAAGAATTGAGTCTTAGCTTTTAGTTCATGTTGAGTCATTTGATCCATAAGTATGATATGTCTTTTACTCATTTAGGTTGCCTTTGAATTTTTCTTAGCATTTTCTTAGCATTTTATAGGTTACAGATTTTTAAACAGTATCTCATTTTGTAGTCCAGGCTATCCATAAGCTACCTTTGTAGCCCAGGCTGGTCTCAAATGTGTAATCCTCTTGCCTCAGACTCCTGTGTCCTTGGGTATTAAGACCTGTGGCACCATATGAGATTTATGCAATTGTTCTGGTATACATATTTTATGTTAGTTCTTATATAGGTTAAGTTCAATCAAAAGCTCAAATTATCACTAATTTGTAAAATAATCAACTATGAGTCCAATTATAGAGAATCTTTACTCCCATGACTATGTTACTATTATCCGTAGTAAATTTATAACATGATTAGTTATAAGGAAGTTAGTCAAATGGGTAAATTAGTGCATTTCTCCTTTCCACTGTGATAAATTTTTAGAAATGTGACATAATTGAATATATACCTGTAAGTTATGATAGTTTAGAGCTAAACTGAAATTTAAATTGAAAAAAGAATTCCTAAAACTGTATTCTTTAGATGCATCTATTCATCTTTTCATGAGCATGACATTCCTGAAAAGTTAAATATAAGGTAGAAATTTGCTTATGAAGTTATGTTTTTCCCATTGGCTTTGAACATTTTAAAGATTTTTTTTTTTTTTTTGTACTGGGGATCAAACTCAGGACCTTGCACTTGTAAGGCAGGCACCAGAACCACTAAGCTAAATCCGTGGCCCAGAGATGTGTTCATCTTGGAAAGAAATATTTTTATTATAAATTATCCAAAAATATTTAAGAAAAATCAGCAGTGAGTCTCAGTACTGTTTGGGTCCTTCTGAGGATTGACTTTTATTCATAGTGATCTTCATATGATACATGCAAGACAAATTACTTAATATGACTTGTTTTACTAAGTAAAAGTACATAAAGTTGAGTTGTTTGTTCAAATGGACTAAGTTATGGGAATAATATCCAAATCTTTTAACTTTAGCATACCTGTTGTGTTTAGGGGAAGGTAAAATTCCAACTTCCAGTCTCATACAAAGTAGTCACGTTCATCATTCAGGAGGTTTTAGATAGCTTTATAACTATTGTTCCTTGGATCAGTTTTAGTCCCTGTTCTTTTGGGAGACAGAAACCATGAATTTAATGGAGGAACTAAAGTACTAGACAAGTTTCAGCTGCTGTGTGTGGGATAAGAAAGTTAATTAAGAGCTTTATTTTGAAGTTCACCTGCTGGATTTATAGGAGCAGAACATGTAGTTATCTAACAACCTACAAAATCCACTTTGATTAATATGGCATTAGTTTCTGATGCCATTTGCTGATGTATTAAAATTTTATATTAAATAGAGCATTTAACTCATGACTTTTTCATTCCAAATGTTTGTTAGCATTTCATTGATCTTGACTGTAGTTGGTATTTGATTACTCAGTGTAACTTCTATATCTGATCTTTTTCAGTATTTGTATTATCTTTATGTTTTAAATCTTGTTTTCAAGGTCCATCTGTAGCTGAATCAGTATTTCATTTTTAAAATTTCACTCATTTTTATGGCTGAACACTAGTGGTTTCTTAGTTTACACCTTATGACTATGAATAATACTATGTGTACATTCTATACAATAATTCTTTTAACTAAAAAGATGGTTCTGTTGTCTGAATCAGGATCTATACAGAGACTTGTGTTTTAAATTTCTTTTAAGCTTACTCCCTCCCCCACTTTCTTCTTTGTAGTTTATTGGAAAAATAGGGCCTTTTGCCTTGAATGATTTCCTCAAAGTTAGGCTGTTGCTGATTGCATCAATACATAGTGTCACATGTATTCCTTTTTTTTTTCTTTTTTTCTTTT
>PVIC010040137.1:0-16808 GCA_004025085.1 Thryonomys swinderianus | reverse complement strand
CATTGAATTTTTCCAGCCACTGTGGTAGAAGTGTGATGCTAAAGAGACCACTAGAACAGAGCCCTTTGTCCTTCTATTGTTTTATTTTTTTACTTGATGCATAAAAACTGTATCCATTCATGAGGCACCCTGGGAAGTCTCAGAATATGTGTGCATTGTGTAATGTCTCAATTGGGCTAAGCCTATCTGTCTCCTCAAACATTTATTATTTCTTTGTGATAAAAACATTCAAAATCCTTTTTCTTCTGGCTTTTTTGAGATACACAATACATGGTCATTATATAGTCACTTACTGTGAGGCTACACACCAGAACTATGGAACTGTAGCTCAGTACCCACTGACCAACCTCTCCCCTCTGCCTCCCTTTCCCCACTCTCCCTAGCCTCTGGCAGCCACTATTATCCTGTCAGCCTCTGTGATCCACGGTTTTAGATCCCACATAAGAGTGGATCATGTGGTCCTTGGCTTTCTGTGCCTGATTTACTTCATGAAATACAATGAGCACAAGGATGGAGTCCCTGTGGAGAACTTCCTAAATCCTGCCCTTAGGACCACAGGGAGCATTGCCTCCCACCCCTATGTGGGCAGGGAAGTCCCCCTGGGTGGCCAATGTACTGTTCTTTTTTTTATGTGCACATGACTTGTCTCTTCTATGCAGCAAGATCTTTGGGACTTTCTGCTGTGTACCACATACCTCCTTGTGTATGAGAGCATGACACATGGCCTGGAACACATCATAGGCTATAGCACAGTTTGCCCAATTGTTTGAGCTGTGTTCTCCTTCCCTGTCCCAATGCCTGTCTACATGAGAACCTCCTGTTGAAGCTTATGGAGACCCTGACCTCGTTTTCCTACCAAAATCACTGCTCCACCTACTACTATGAAGGTGCAGGTCAGGATGGAGAGAGTCCTCACAAGACACACAGATCAGAGAAAGAAGCAGGACCGTTCTCTGCAGTATAGACATTCAAGGTGTCTTGAAGAAACTGTCATATCACCTTAATTGGGTATCACCCTCTTCATTCTTATTTCTCATTCTCTATTTCTCTTGAGCCTTAATTTCCTCATCTATAAGTAGAAGGAACTGGCTCAGGTATCCCTGCAGCACCACTCCCACACCTTACATCCCTCATCCCACCAAGGAAACAGTAGGGAGTTATCAGAAGATGACCAATTAGGACCAGCACCTGATCCCACCCACTGGATTTCAGTTCTGAAGAATGTTCCATCTTCCTCCTCCTAACTGTGAACACAATTTCCCTGGTTTATTTCACGAAACACATGTGACCACAGCTGAGTAGCTGGATGGAAGCCCACTCAACAATGGCACTGGGAAAAGAGGCTGGCCCCACCCGGGTCTGTAGGAGACCCGGACAAACTGGTGTTTCATGTATTGCTTTACATACAAGCTCGTTATTGTTTACCCTACCTCAACAGTGCTGTTGGACTCTGGAAATACATAGTTTCCCCAGGTAAGATAAGAGAACATCTATCTCTTAGCCACCATTTTTGTACTATGTGACTGTTTATATAGAGGCTGGAGAAAGAAAGGAATTATGCAGGAGGCCTTGCTGTATTTTCTCTCTTTGTTTTGGTTCTAAAATAAATTCCATGTTACTATGTGAAAAGAAGAAAAGGGACTGAGGATTAGGCTCTTCTGGGTTGGGCAGCTAGTGTTCAAATTCCGGCTTTGTCTCTTTCAAACTGCATGATTTGGAACAGATAACAGTTGCCCTGATCTCAGTTTATTCATTTGGGGGTGGAGGATATTTATCTCTGCCAACTAGGATCATGGTGAAGAGGACGTGATGTGCATGGCTGCTGACATCCTTGAGTGCTCCATAAAGGGTGGTGGGATAAAAGCAGGGGCCAGAATTGCATATAGAAGTCAGTTCGAGGCCACTCTAACTCTTGCTCCAATTCTAAGTTTCAACTGATTTTTGTAAAATGTTTTAGGTTGTATTGTTTTAAGTGGAAGATGTTTTAGAAATTACACCGCAGAATCTAAAATTATGGAGGGGGGCATATTTGGTGTCCAATGTTAGGTAGGCTGAACACTGGATACTTCAAACTTCTTGGGTCTCTTTCTTTCCCTGATTCAAGATCTTTTCCCACTGTCTTTAGAAAGTGGTGGTTTATTCTACACCTCTCTCTGGCTTACAGTACTATACTGTTGCCTGTACCAATTCAAGTTTTGGCCCACCCATCCCCCATTCCAAGAGAATAGTCTGCTTCCTTGGCATCTTACAGCTAAGCTATGTCATGCCACTCTCTTGAGATGGCAATTTCATTTCTGTTGTTCTGTTGAATACATTTTTGAAGAAGATTCCCTTGGCCGCTGCTGCCTCACTTTTCTTTGTGGTTAGATGCAATGACTAGAATCTTACACATTCTTACAAGTCAATTTTCTTTTAATGATGATTTTACCTGCTCTGAAGCTTATCAGCAGCAGGGTTCATGCACCCAGGGCCTCGGCTTCCCGCTTTCAGTGGGCCAAGGCAGCTGGTGTACAGGCAGTTGCACCTGTTTTGAATGTCATCAATGTAATGCTAATATGCAAAACGATTTGTGATTCAGGAAACCGGAACCAATAGTGAAAAAAACTGTGCTCACAACTGTAAATCACTTCCCCATGAGCCCTGGAGCTTGCTTTGGGATGGAGCTGGAAAGGGCTGCAGGCGATGGGACCCTGCAGCCTCCGCTTTGCTGACTTCTGTTCTCTGGGAGAAGGGTCCAGAGAAGCATTGTTAAATCAGACAGGGAGAAATGGGAGAGGGTTAGAGTGGAGTTTGGGGTGTTAACTGGAAGAAGGGCAGGAGGAGAAAGGGCACAAAATAGGTCAAGCCCCCAAAGAAAGCTGCCCAGACCTGCTTCTCTAACTATGGCTGATAGGGTTTGCACAGGTCTGCATGGAAGTTTCCAGAACCGCTGTTTCAAATTTCACCAAGACACAGGGTTCATGCAGAGCTCCTCAAAAACTAAACTCTGTAATTCTCACCCTCTTTTCTAAACATTTGTGTTTTTACAATGCTGGGGTTGAGCCCAGGCCCTGTGCATTCCAGGAAGCACTAACCACTGTGCTGCACTGCCAGCCCAAAAGCATTGCTTTTGCAACTTTCAATTAACTTACTCCCTTAGCTTAGCGTAACACAGGGGTAAAGGGTCAGGGCCCAGAAAGGAAGACTGATACCCTGGCTAGTTCTGAAGCTTGGGGCTAAGACTTCACTCTCCTTGCAAAAGGTAGGCCGGGAGCAGGGCTGCAGCTCCCAGATCTATAAAATGGGCCACAGCTATTTCATGCGTTGCCAGGTCTAGAAAGTTTTTCTCTAAAGAGCTTTGTAATTTGTTAGGCCCCAGCTCACCTCCTCTCATCTTTCTCAAATGAATATGGCTGGAGATAGCAGAAAAGAGTACATAATCCCAGGACCACGCTAAAGAAACCCAATCTTTAATGTCATGTAAGCTGTACATTCACCATAAATCAAAATAGGGTTAGGCCTAGACTAGAATCCACTAGATCAAGGTATTGACTTCAAGCTGAGGTTTGCAGTGCTGGTAACTCAGACTTCTGGGGAAAGTTTTAGAGAAGATTTGGGTTTGGAGTGTTAGAAAACACTGGATGAAGAACAGGAAGAGAGGTCCCCTCGTGTCTAAATTGCCCCCATAGCGAGGTTAAAGTGAAAGTTGCTGTAGGCTAAGAGCCCCTCAGCATGGTAAGGGTAGGCATCTGCTACACGCCAGTCATTAGTCAGCTGCTTCCCCCATGTGGCCTCAAAAAGCTAAACAAAAACATGGGTGGCCTCTCCCAAAAGCAAACCATTGGTACCTTGTGTGCTATAGGATTTGAAGGAAGAAGAATTTATTACACCCTGAGGGCAAACAAAATATGAACCTTGACCTGAAGATGAAGAACCACATGGAAGTAGGAGAGGGTATTGTGGACAGAAAGAGTGGCATGAATAGTAACCATAATGGATCTCACAGTACAGGGAAAAGTGAGAAGGCCAAGTAAGCTGAAGACACAGCACAGTGGCAGAGGCCAAGACCTAGGGTGTAGGGAAAATCCAGAGCCGAGTATCAAATATGCGATGATGTCACCATGGAACATGAGATTAAGAAACTCTCAATGGGCCGGAGATTTAGCTCAGTGGTTCCAGCACCTGCCTCACAAGCACAAGGCCGTGAGTTCGATCCCGGTGACCACATACAATGTTGGGCGTGGTGACTTATGCCCACCAGCAATCAATACCACACACCACAGTGCTGGGTGTGGTGGCTCATGTCTGTAACCTCAACACTCAGGAGGCAGAGGCAGGAGGATTGCTGAGTTCGAGGCTTGCCTGGGCTACATAGTGAGCTCAGGGCCAGCCTGAACTACAAAGCAAGACCCTGTCTCAAAAAAAAAAAAGAAAAAGAAAAAAAGAAACTCTCAATGGTTGGTCACTATGTGATGAGATACAGGGAGTGAAGTGGAGAAAGAACACTCTCAAAGATTTACCACTCAAACTCCAAGGATCAGTTCTCCTGCCTGCAAATAAACTATTTTAATCAACACTAGAGGGGGTTAGCTCCCAGCGTGTAGACCCACAGGTGTCTGGGGTAGGATAGTCCCAGAGCTGTGCATTTCCAAGCTGATTTATGCCTGTGTTTGGTGACAGTCTCTTCTGACCAGAGAACAATGATTAGGATCACTCAGAAAGCCTAGGTGTGAATGTTTCACTGTTTCCTGAGCTGCAACAGAATTCTAGTCCCCCAGATTTCCTGGGGAGAAAATATAGTTATTTACTTAGTGGCATTATTTAAAATGCACCCATTACCTGAATGCCTCTAGGCAACAGCACAAAAATATATTTTTAAAAAGATGAGAAATCAGTTAGGCAGAGATGCAGATCCACGTCCAGTAAGCGAGCCAGCAGAGCTGCCCCTGCAGGTGGATGAGAGCAGGTCACCAGCTGCCTAGTGGGTGGGTCAGTACGTGCAGGTCCCGTGAGCCGTGAGGAGGGCATGCGGATATAAATGTCCCCTTCCTGCTCTGTCACATTCCAGCCTGGAGCTTCTGCAATGATATTCACACTGAGGTTTGGCTCTGTGATGAGGCCAGGATGGGGAGCCAGGGCTCTGGTACCTAAGGTAGGGACATCAGGGAGGGTGTTTGGAAACACTGTTAATTAGCTACTTTGTCTACTTTGTGTGTGTTTTTGGCTTCATGCTCAGCCACAATCTGAAATAGTTTTCTGATTAGGCTGTAACCATTCCTACAGAAATCTCAGGAGGTAGAAAGCGTTCTTTCTAAAACTCATTCTGATGATGTCACCCCTACTAAGAATATCTGCGGTCGCCAAAGCTTGAGTATCCAGATGCCCCCACCTCCTTAACGTGGTAAACATGACGCACTGAGATCAGACTTCAGGCTCACTCTCCTCGCACCCCCACCCAGCCCTGTTCCAGTCACACACAGCTATTTATTTGCATGTCCTCCAACTGCACTGAACTAGTCTATGCCTCCAGGTCTTCGAGAATATGTCATCTATCTGGAATGTCTAGAATACCAATATCATGCCTTCTGCAGCTCGATAATTTCTGTTTAGCCTCTAGGCTGGTAGAGTTAGGTCCTCTGGGAAGATTCCTCTGGCCTTCCATTTTGGGAGAAGTATCCCTTCCCAAATCCTGCAGAGCTTGATTGCAAACTCTGTGGTGTGTCTGTCCTTCAAATCAAGAACTTCATCATTTAGCTCAGGACTCTCTTTGCCTACTAGGAGGGGATTAGAGCTCAACCAAAAGTCGGTCTCTCCACATGGCTCAGAACCTTGAGTTCCTGAAATGCAGACTCTCCTGTATGGTCGAATGGAGATCATACTAGTACCTGGCTCATTTTTAAAGATTTAATCATGAGAATGAAAGAAAACACTACATAGAGACAATTCAACTTGGTGTTTTGTGCCAGGTACACGACATTGTTGAGCAAACCAGGATGATAAAGAAATAACATACAGGAGAACTTCAAGTTACAATCAACCTCACATATATGAACAACTTGGGTTGCAACCAGAATTTTAGTTTTCACTTATGGCCAAAGTCTTGAGTTCTAATTGAATGGTGTTTTTTCTTGTGGTTAATTGAAAAATACTGAGCCAGTGTCACTCTAAGGCCACTGAGATCTGCCTGGAAGAAAGTATGGCCTAAAATTATACAGGAGAGAGACTTTGAAGGCTGTGTTGAGGAGCCTGAGCCTTTTTATTGACCCTCGTTGATGACACTGTCACTAGAGCAGAGTCCACAGATGGACACAGGTAGTCAGTGATGATGTGGAGGAACTGGTGGGGCAACACTCACAGGAATTGTCTACAAAGGAACTTCTGCACCTTCTGGCTGAGCAACAGAGAGTGAAAGCCGTGGAGTTTTCTGAAGAGGAGGGGGCGTGTCAACAATCAGTGTGACAGAGTTCTTCTTCTGAAATAAAGGAAATCCTGGAAAAAGTGGACAAAGCTACAGACATTTGGAGAGAAGACACCCCCCAGTCAGAGAAAAAGCCAATCATTGCATTCGCTTACTTAATGACAATGTCTTGTCAAAGTACAGAATGGTGTTAATAAAGAGACAGAAACAGACAACTTTAGAGGAATTTTTAGTTCAGAAAAGGTTGAGACCTAGTGAGCCAGAAGCAGGTCCAAGTGGGCACAGACTCTCTCTAGGAAAGGGAACAGAGAGCCAGATTCCTGATGTTCTTGTGGAAGGAGACTCTCCTCCCAAACAATAACCACTTTCTTTTTCCACCTCCCTTCCTGCAAGCCTTAGACGTCAATTGGAATAGTGAATACAGTATGAAATAGTTTCTGGTAAATTAGGTGCACTTTTTTATTTATTTTATTTTTTGGTGAATATATTAGGAAAATGTTTGGTCTTTCTGGTAAATTATGCACATTCTACAACCCTTTTTTTTACTACACAAAGGTTGGTTAAGGGGTGCTTTTGGAGAATCAGAATGCATTATGGGTATTTCTGTTATTTCTTATGGGAAAAATAGTCTTGACTTACAACAAACTTGAATTACTACCAGTCCTCATAAACAAAGTGAATTCATAAGTCAAGGGTTGACTTTTTCTAAAGGAGAATCAAGGTCAGAAAAAAACATCTTTCTTATCCCAAATTGCCCAGAAGTAGAACACACACCTGAGCTTGGCTGGCTCCAAAGCCCCTGGGGCTCTGGGCTACCCAGGGAAAAAGGACACTGCCTGGCTGGTCTCAGCTCAGATGGCAAACCTGAGGCAGCGACAGACTCTACAGGGAAACACAGGCTTTGAATTCGGGGGACCATCTTCATCCTGACAGGGACCCAAAAGAAGCTTATTAGTTGCTACAGACATTTTATCTCTGAGAAGCAAAATAATACAGTGGAATAAGGAATAGATTAGGAGTCCGCTGTTACCCCATGAAACAGCATCACCCAGCTGGTCCCTTTCTACCCCTGCCTTTCCTCCATTGTAAAATAAGGATTTCAGAGTAAATTGTCCTGTGGTCCCATCCATCTCTCAGCGTCTAAGCTAGTTGAGTAAAACAAAACAGCTGAGACATCCCAAAGGCAAATCCGGTCTTGACTTGCCCCTGTCCCAGAGAACACACATCCCTGCTTCCCCATCTTCGGTGTGGGTAACTGAAAGCTGAGTCCACCTTGGTAAGGTCATGGTGATGAGCTCAGCCTCAGGGAGAAAAAAATTCATGCTAAACACAGGTGGTTCCAGCCTCCCCAAGCTCCTCTCCTCTCCTGGGGAGAGAGAAGCAGGTGTGAGGCTGCACTTCCTGCCAGCCCCCAGGTCAGGGGCCAGCCCACCCTGCAGGGAGGGGCTTATCCTGGAGGGAAAATGCAGGAAAGAACTGATACTCCCTTCAAGTGCACTGTGAGAGAGGGCTTGGACTGCCAGCCCAGCAATTGCTACTAAGAGACGGATCTCCAGTGGGGATAGCGACTGTGCTTGCATTAACTGTCTAGGGGGGCCTGCCCTCCCCAGATGCTCCTGCACATGCTCAGTGTGGCCCAGAGAAAGCTTTGCTTTCAAGGAAAGGAGCTGTGTTTATCATCAATGAGATCACGCAGGAGGGACACTGAGACCTGCCTGGCTTGACCGTGACTGCATAAATAACTGCTGGCTGTCGTAAACTGTTTCCTGCCTGGCCCAGAGCACTGAGGGCCCCCAAGTGACTCTCTCTCACTTATCTCATGGTTAGGGACCAGAAGCAGCCATGAAGATGTCTTCTCCACCACAGACACCCCTTTATTTACTCTACAGCAAGCCCCAGTGCAGCCACATAGCCACCGCTGCCCCGAGGGTGTCACGCTGGCCTTTATCCACAGTGACATCTCACAGGTTTACAGAGGAGATTCAATGAATGCATACCTGCCATACCTCTAAATTAGTGTCTGCCACATAGCAAGCTGCACATAAGTATTGTTAATTTCTTTCCTCCAACCTAGTGACAATGTTCCTGGCGCTGAACATCTGGAAGTGGAGGCGAAGGCCTGCTTCCTACTTAGATTCCTTGGGAGCAGTCTGGTCATTTTTGGGGAGCTTCCCCAGAGCACAGAATCTTGCCTACAGGTGGGAGGAACATCCCTCAAATCCCACTTTCCACTTTGTAGGCTGGAAAGCCTGTGTGATCCCCCAATGCCTGGCAGGCTGGACCAGGCACCTCCCTCTATACCTCCCCTTGGGCCCTTCTAGGAACCAAATGTCAGATCTGCTTTCTTAGACTCAAAGTCTGTCCCTCTTTGTTTCAGCCTATATTTATCTAGTGAAAAAACTACTCTTTTTCTAGTCGGGGCTTCCAGATTCCATTTCCTGCAGAGCCATTTCAGTTAGAATGACATCCCAGCCCGGCCCTTTCAGGAAAACTGTCCTTTGTAACATTTTACCGAGATGAGCCCATCACCACCCAATCACCTGTCCTGGCCCCCGTCAGAACCTCTGGTCCCATGTTCCTCGGCGGTAAGGGTTGGACTTCTAGAGCTCAGCCATCTCACTACAGTCACCTTTTCATCAGACACAGGGAACAGCCACCCAACACCCCCTAGCAAGTGGCCCTGGGACGGGTGGGGGTACGGCACGAAAATGCCCACGTAGGGTCATGTGTGGCTCCAAGCAAGTCCAGGCTTCTCTTAGGAATTGATTTCAATCAATCCTTCATTCCATTGGTATTGAGTATGTCATGTATGCTAGACACAAGGGGTGAAGAAAAATAATAAGAAACATCTCTTCGTCACTGAAGGAGTTCACAGCCTCCAGGGAAGACAAATGGAGATGACTTGCAATACAGTTGGATGAATTTGATAATAGAAATATTCACCCAGTGGCTCCTTGCTGCAAGGTAATTTGTTTAAAATGTTATTTCATTGCTGACAGGCTTTTCATCCTCAGCAGTTGCTGGTCCCCTTATCTGTTCTCCACCAACTCCCTAGATATACCATGTTGATTAATTCCTCCATTTTCCATGCTCTTTCTTCCTATTCTTGTCCATAATGTAAACTCCTATTCATCCTTTAAAACCCCTTGCATACAATCTCAGCCATCCTAAGTATGTTCTTTCCCATGGTACTTCTTTAATTTTTCATATTTCTATGTTTACACATTGTTCTATAGGTTAATGAATTACGTGTGTGTGTGTAATTTACTGGACTATTAATTTCTGTAGGATCCACTAATACAATGACTAAACTACCTGTGACATTCTTAAATGTTCATGGAACTGAACTATACACAACAACAGCAATAATTTTTAAGAATTGTATGAGCCAGACCTTAGGACACATACTTCACAAGCATCTGTTCAGTGTCCCCTTAAACAACACAGAAAGCATGAAACATCAGGGATGGCTTCTTTAGTAAGCGATGCTTCCCACCAAAATGCTTTGTGTCGATCATTGTTTGTCTTTGTCTCTGGGTGTATTTCCCTCTTTCTGTCTTCCTGTTTCTGTCTGTGTATGTGTGTTGCTGTATTTATCACACACACATATACACACATACAATTTTTATAAGCCGTCATGGAGCCTCCATTACTATTCTTAGGAGTTGGTAATCTGACTTAGATATCTCATTTCTGTATTCCCACAGCACTCTGTGTATGTCCACATAAGTGATTATCAATCTAGTGTAACCATTGATTTGTTTATTTCTTTCTTTAGATTGTAAATTCCTTGAAGTCAGCTGTGTTTCCCCGATTTTTTTCACTCCAAATAACTATAGTGGTGCCTTTGAAAGCAGCAACTGTTTACTGAATATGTATGATGGAAGGGAGGGAGGGAAGGAGGGGAGGGGGAGAAGAAAATGAAAGGAAGGAAAGATGGGACAGAGGTAAGGAAGGAAAAGAGGAAGGGATGGAGAAAAGGAGAGAAGGAGAAGAAAGCAATGTCTGCCATGATCCAGCACTATTTAGGTGGAAAGCACTGTTCTTTATAGGCCCAAATGCTCTCCAGCCAAGGGAAGGAAAACAAGCTCAATGAGCCTAGTGGCATCTTTAGGACTGCAGAGTTAACCAATCGCTTCCTCTGTGTCAAACACTCCTATCTTGCAGAGGGAAACCAAGGAATACTGGGGAAAAGAAGACCTTTATATTTTCCACTGACTTTATTAATTAATTAATTAATTTTTTTTTTGAGACAGGGTCTTGCTTTTGTAGTTCAGGCTGGCCCTGAGCTCACTATGTAGCCCAGGCAAGCCTCGAACTCAGCAATCCTCCTGTCGCTGCCTCCCGAGTGCTGGGATTACAGGCGTGAGCCACCACGCCCGGCTATTAATTTATTTTTGAGACAGGGTTTCACTCTGTATCTCAGGCTGGCTTGATTCACTATGTACCTCAAACTGTCCTCGAACTCACAGCAATCCTTCTACCTCAATCCTCCGAGCGCAGGGATCACAGGAAAGGGCCACCACAGCTGGCTTTTCACAGACTTTTTCTTTTCATTTCTTCTCTTTTTTCTTTTCTTTTGAGACACAGCCTCACTTTGTAGTTCAGGTCGGCCCTTTGTAGTTCAGGCTGGGCACTATGTGCCTGGGCAAGCCTCGAACTCACCAGTCCTCCTGCCTTTGCCTCCTAGTGCCGGGATTACAGCGTGAGCCACCACACCCAGTATTGTTGTATATTGTATCGGGGATTGAAATCGGGACCTAGAGGTTTCCAAACAGACTCTGAAACCACTGTACTAAATCCCTGGCCCTCTACACAGACTTTAGACAAACAACTCTTCTCTTTCTAGCCTGCTGTTACATCACTTAGCCCCAGTGCCACCCAAAGACAGTCCCCACTACATGTTCTGCTTCTCTAAGCAAAGCACACAGGACCAGGAAATTGTGTAACTATTTACTTAATAACCTCTTACTGCTTATTCTATGCCAGGCACTGTTCCTGGCCCTGAAGACATGGAGCCGTCCTCAAAGAGAGTGTATCTGCACTGCTGTCCTCATGTGCCCTGCACCTTGAGCCATACAGTCGTGGCTGGGGCCCTGACATCCATGTGTCGGTAGCCAAAACAGCTCTGAAGACTACTTACAGGTCAAGGAGGGAGAAGAGACACTAGCCTGTGAGCTGCACCAGGACTGTAGCCTAAGGACTGGAGTGGCTTGGAGTAGAAGAGGGGGCTATCCCTAGAAAACAGATGGGAAAAGTGGCCACAGTATTTTTCCTGATTCATATTTAGTCATCATTTTACCTATGAAAATGCCTTCCAATGAAAAAAAACTCTCGGTTTATTAGAAGCTACCAAAGCCAGTCAGCTTGCTGTCCCCCCGCCCATAGTTTACTATTTGACTTGCAGCCGTTCTGTGTGAATCCCAGGGCGGCAGGTGGTGGCCGCGTGAGGAACCTCGTCCCTCCAGCACCAGAGGGAAGCTGGCTCACTCTCAGAAGTCCCTGGAGAGGAGGCTCGCCGTGCTGTCTGGATCTTTCTCTCTTCTCTGCTGATAGCTATATCACTCTCCAGTTTGCAGCTTCCCTGAGACACCACTGGGGTCACAGTATTCACCAAAGGGTCTCACACTGACTCCCACCTGGTAACAGCTTAACAGCACCAGCCAGATTCCCTGTAAACCCAGGTCCTCTGGGATTAGATAAAAGCCCCCCCCCCAAGGCCAGTAGCTTCCCTTCCCCCCTCCTCCCCATGACACCCTCACACCTGTGGCTCCGCCCCCAGGCAAGTGCTAGGCTGTCACCCCAGAACTAGATGCCCAAGGCAACCCCAGCCGCTGTGCTCCTCAGCCAGCAGGAAGGCCACGAGGACCTGCAATTTCTCATCTCGGTTAGCAGGTGACAGGCTCCCATAACATGGCATCCATATGGCGTCACCCCTTCTGTTGAGCACAATTTTAGGGCAAGATTCATACCGCTTCTCTCTGTGCTCAAAATAGATGCCCAAAATTGGGATAGAATTTACATAAGTTGGCTGAAGAGACTGTGTTCAATTAAAAAGCTTTTGTTGCCAAGGAATTTTTTTAGTTGATACATATGCTCCTTTATTGCAGTCCTACAAGGGGAGATAGCTCTCTCTCTCTGTATCTGTCTGTCTGTCTGTCTGTCTGTCTGTCTGTCTGTCTCTCTCTCTCTCTCTCTCTCTCTCTCTCTCTCTCTCTCTGTGTCTTACCTTAGTGATTGGGAATGGTGTGGATATTTGCCTGAAGACAGAGTGAGGAGAAACAGCACAGTCCCCCATATAGAAATAACGGGAACCTTGATCCATGAAAAATGGAAAGTGGTGACGCCTCTTGCCCAGCATGGGCCAGGGCAAGCCAAATTTTTCTTCACATATATTCTGGGCTTTGTCCCAGAGAAATTGGATCCACCCCCTTTATGATAACCACAATTCCAATGGTTTGTGTTTCCATTTGCACAAATGCTGAAATATGCAACTAAAAATGTAAAACATTTTTTTTCAGTCATAAAACAATACTGTTCTTGGGCAAAAATTTAGGAAATGGTAAAGTATATGGGAAGAAAAAAAGCATTGGTAATTTTACCATTGAAAGAACTCTTAACACTTCAGAGTAGTTCCTTCCAGTCTTTACTATAACTGTGTACATTCACACAGATTTGGGATTATAACATATAAATACTTCTACATCTTAGCATTTTGTTGAACATTGTTATCATGATTCCCTGAACATTTTTCTATATTGAGTACATTTCAGGAACATCACTTTTAATGACTGTGCTAAAAGGTATTGAACTATTTCCCCATTTTGGATATGGATGCTATTTCCAATTTTGTGGCTTTCGCTCACATATCACTGGAACTAGCAGCCTGACTCTTTGCCTGCACCTCAAATTACTTCTTGAGGATAAATCTGCATGAGTTGTGATTTGAGGAGTATATTCCAGAGTGAAGACAAGTTGCCCCTAGCTTTGTACATGCTTTGAGAATGGTTCATCTTGGGATTGAGACATGTATTTTTTTTTAAATTGTCTATTTAGCATCAGAAATGAAATTGGTATTATCATAACTTGGTGCCTGAGTACTTTACTATGGAGAGTTAACCCTGGCTTGGTTTTCACCTGCTCAGCAACCTTTCCCTTCTTCCCAGTGGAGAGAGTACACTTATCTTCATCCTTTTGCCTTGTGGGTCAAGGGAGGACCCTGACCTTTGGATTTTGGAGTAGCCAATCAGATTCACAGTGCAGGGCAGGCCTGGGACCTCTGTCAAGCTCTCTCTTTCCTCTGAGATGGTTGAGTAGGTAGAACATAAGCCCAGGATATCCGAAAAATGCTGGAAATCATCTCTGCTCCCACCTGGGAAGAGTCCATTTAAGAATTAAGTCAACACGGAAAAGAAGCAGAGCTAAAAGCTAGAGATGAATAATTCCTGACAAAATTTACAGATTCGGAGTTACTTGTACCCCAAATAGCAAAATTATCCCCACCAACCTTGAAGTTATCTGAGCTATGAAATCTCTTCATTACTTAATATCATTTAAATGGTTTTTTTTTTTTTTGAGACAGGGTCTTGCTTTGTAGTTCAGGCTGGCTCTGAGCTCACTATGGAGCCCAGGCAAGCCTCAAACTCAGCAATCCTCCTGTCTCTGCCTCCTGAGTGCTGAGATTACAGGCGTGAGCCACCACGTCCTGCACTGTGGTATGTGGTATTGATGGCATGAGTCTCCACGCCCAGCATTGTATGTGGTTGCTGGGGATCGAACTCAGGACCTTGCTCTTGCTAGGCAGGCACCGGAACCACTGAGCCAACCCTCCGGCCCTTAAATGGGGTTTTTATTGGGCACAAGCTAAAATTTCTAGCTAACACAGACAACCATAAAGATCAAAGCCTTTAGACTCATCACACATGTGCTCTGTAAAGAAGCTACTGATAAACTATGACAGTTGTCTAAAACCTGCTGTGCAGTAGGGTTCTGTGCTACTGGTGAAACCCAGTAAAGCCACCTCCAGGCATCTAGAAGCTTAGAGCCTGGGAAAGTGACAGGGAAGGAAGAATTCAAATAGGAGGGCAGAATGTAGCGAGGCGCCACGAGATGTTTCTGAAGATCAGCCAGTCATGTCTTATTGAAAGGGATAGGAATCATTTTGTTATGGTGGGATTTAATTTGAGCTTGAAACACTGGTAGAATTTTCATGAGTGGAAGCGCAGTATGTGTCACGCTTGCCAACTAAACTCAGCATGAGCAACGGGCAGAAGCTAGAAGAGCTAGTGGTGGGCAAGGTGAGTATGGAGATCCACAGGGGATCTTTGTGCCTCCACTGCCAAGTGTCAATAAGCCATTAAGTGAAGAAGGAGCTAACTGTTGCCTGCAGTGCTATCATTATAAGATTCTAATTGTCCCAAATGACATCTTGCAACAACATATTCCAACTATTGTCTCACCTATTGAACTGAAGGCTCCTCGTCTGGTCATAGTCTTTGCTCTGTACCCCAAGCTGTGGGCATGTTGCCCTGTATTCTTTGGATGTTCCCAAAATCTCATTGACCAAAATTCACTTGAAGCTAATTGCAAAGCTGGACCAAACACAAACTGACAGACACTGAAAGATAACACCCTAACCTGTGCACTGGTGCCTTTCCTTTGAAGCAGGACAGGAGAGTGGGGGTGTTTTTGAAACCACTAAATGCTTTGCAGCCCTAATAGCCTGCTGCCTTTTGTTTACCTGGATGAATTAGTCCCTCAGTCTAAGACCTAACAGGGCACCTTGCTTATAAGTAAGAACTCAGTGTTTACTTGGCAAATTGAAGTAATAAACTGTGGACTTTGTTCTTTCAGTGTCCGGAGCTGACTGCATTCTGTGCCCACCCCTCACAACCTTGTCAGATGTTCCTAATAGAGCTCTTCCAATATCTGACTGAGTGCAAAACTGGCAGGTGGGTTTCCTGGGCAGAATTTTCCAGCCCAGCGTTTTCCAAGTATTCCTGATCATGAGAATCATCTGGGATCTCAGCAAATATACAGACACCAGGTCACTACAGAATTAGTAAAATTAGGTTCTTAACAAGTTCCTGAACTGACACTTGGGTAAGTTTAGAAAACTCAGTAGAGCTACTTTGGCTGTACCATGAAAATAAACCATACTCATGAACAGCTACTTAATACGTAGAAAAGCAAATCCATAAAGTTGAAAGACCACTGTCAGGGAATTAGATACCTTAGACTCAGATCTTGACTTGAGCACTTGCCAATTGAGTGACTCTGAACAAATTATACAATCTCCCTAAACCTAAGCCTTTGAGAAAACGAGGAAGGCACTACTTGCCCCTCTCCCTGCAAGGAACCTAATTAGATGATTCCCATAAAAGTGCATCATTTCTGGAAGGAATTCCAGTGTGCTTTCTTGGCTCCAAGCAAAGGCTGTACGATGATCTGTCTGATGGAGGAGATAGGCCTTGCAATAGTTGCCAGTGATTTGTAAATATTAGCTCCGCAAAACTGCTCATTGCACACATGTCCCGTCTGGTGCCAACACACCAAAGCTGAAGGTCATCTCAATGAATAGCAATCAGCATTTATTGAACCCTTACTCTCCACAGGACATAACTCAAGATTAATAATACAGACCAATCAAGTTCATCCTCATAATTACTCTATGAAATAAGTATGATTTTTATTGTCATTTTGTAGTTGAGCAAACTGAGATATAAGGATGGTATAGTTAAACTAAAATACAGTGAATATTTACATTTTAAAAAATTTGTTACAATAAAAGACACACTGTCATTAATCCCTCTCAGAATATCCCCCTCTTGCTTTGAACATATTTATCTCACCTTTCTTACCACCTTATAAAGCAGTTCTGAAAGTCCCTTTCTTGGCTCTACTAAGTATGATCAAAACAAAGCAAATGCCACTATCCAGCAAAAACGCAGTGTCATAAATATACCATGGTGTGTCCTGGTCTCTCTTGGTCCCTGGATCTGGCACTGTGAAACCTCTGGCTCTTCCCTCAAATCAAAATGACCATGAAAGGTAAGTGTTTTCAATCAATTCAAGATATCAAGGTAGCTATGGCAACACAACCAAAGACACTCATGAAAGGGGACTTCCAGAACAGCTTCAGAGCATAGCAAGAATGATGGGAAAAGTGTGTTGGAAGGTGAAAGAGTGATAGAGTTAATGTAATGTAGCTTTTACTGTAATAAGTTGTTTGAATGTAAATGTCCACTGTATTTTTCCATCACACCTCCTAAAAGAGCTCATAGCTTCCAAGTAAAATTGGACTTTAAATGCAAAACCTAGAAAGAGAGAGAGAGAGAAAGAGAAAGAAAGAAAGAAAGAAAGAAAGAAAGAAAGAAAGAAAGAAAGAAAGAAAGAAAGAAAGAAAGAAAGA
>PVIC010040136.1:0-16802 GCA_004025085.1 Thryonomys swinderianus | reverse complement strand
TTGATTACAAGGCTTTTCCTGGAGAGAAGGCAATCGCATTTTATGCTTTTGTTTCATCTCAAGTTCTTTAGAGAACCAGATCGTGTACTTCAGTACGAAGCTTTAGAATGATTTTGGAATGCCAGTGGACACACCATCTTGATCTCTCTGGTCCGTGCAATAACCCTGGCATGGCAGCATGTGCTTGCCATCTTGCCCCTCCATGAGGCCAAGGGGGAAGAGCACGATTCAGCCTGGGCAGCCAAGGAAGACTCCATCTCAAAACCAGACCTAAGAAGGGGGCGAGACTTGCTTGGTGTGAAGACCCCGTTCAACCAACCAACCAACCAAAGTACCTTACAGGAAGAAACAAATAAATAAATGGAACAGATTTGAAGTCACAAGTCTATGACTTTATGCCAGCAAGGCACTCGAGGCAAAACTTTTACAGAAAACCAGTCCAACCAAGGTTTAAAAGAAGTCAATTAATATTTCTATAGGACCAAAGAAAATAAGATCTCATCAGCGTTTACACTGTCTTCCTCACATCAGTCTTCGGAGACACACTGGTGTGGAGGCAGCAAGGAGAGACGGTAAACACACGGAGGTTTTCAAGAATTCTACACAGATGTGAAGGGAAAAAATACATTCTTGGAAGATGATCATAAGCTAGATATAAAACGTTCTTCAGAGGTATGCGGCGAGGCTACCTCTCAAATGAGGGACGTGCTTCTAGAAGCTGAAGCGTCGCCTGCCCGGTCAGGGCGCTCTGCCAGACTGCCCCGCCCCCCGCGTCCGGCCCGCCCGCGGCAGCTCTCACAGGCTAAAGCTCGCTGCGCCTCGCAGCCCCTGCCACGCCCGGGGCCTCCGCCTGCGGAAACCCCTGCAGGAGGCCCGCTCGCTAAGGTGGGCTCAGGCAGCGGCCCCAGCGGCCAGCCGGCGGCCAGCCTCGCACCGCACTGAAATGGATGCGGCCCCACGTCTGCCTGGTCAGGCCTAAGTCCGCACCGCGTCCCCACCCGTCCCCGTCTGCCTCTAGAAGGCAAAGCAGAGAAGGGCCGAAATGCCTCCCACGGGCCCTGCCCCCGCTTCCCAGACACCCCAGCCCTCTGTGCCCACGCGCCCCCTCACCACTGCCCGGTGTTTGAGCAAGGGTATGGCTTCAGCCACCAGCCACAGATCGGACGCACCCGCTCACTTTTAAAATGCATGAATTATAAACATAAGGAGAAACAAATTTATTTGAAAATAATGTGCTCAGATATATAAAATGAAATGAAAATGCATTTGAAATTCAAGAAACCTTTTCCTGGCAAGTAAGGGGCACATTAAATCAGGAGACGCTGGCTTTGCAAAAGAACTGCCACGGAGCCCGCTCCCTGCCTCCAGAGGGCCGGAGTCCGCTGCGGTGGCCTGGCCTCCACGCTGGGTGTAGCTGGCAGCAGCAGACAGCAGGAGGAGAACTGTCGCATGACTCAGAAACATGACAGGAGAAGGGAAGGTTCGGGGAAATTGCACCCAGACAATGCTACTCACTGTATAAATCTGTTTCATCTAGAATCTCAGATTTGATGATTTCTTCAATCACATCTTCTAAGGTAACAATTCCCAGAACTTCATAAAATGGATCTCCTTCTCCCTCATTGTTTACCCGCTGTACAATCGCCAGGTGAGATTTACCTTTAGAGGAAAAAGAACAAAGTTTAAGAGGCAATTTTCTGGATTCATCAAATGATCTTATATATAATTATTGTAAAAATAGCAAATCTTATGCAGCAAAAATTTGCTACCACTGCTTTGGAGCACTGTAAAATGGTGTGGGCACACAACCTCCCAGCGGAGACACGGCCTGAGCCAGGCACGGCGCGAGAGCAGGGCCAGAGGAGCACAGGCTTCTACTCCCTGCTCCCCAGGGCCCCCGCCTGAGGGGGCGCACGGCTCCACAGCCCTTCCTCTGTGACACCCGCGTGCAGTACTTCTCTCAGGATGGTCTGCAGGCCCTGAGGACCCTCAGGACTCAGGTAGTGAGGTCGCACCGTTTCCTCAGAATACAAAAATATCACTTACTCCACCATGTGGGTACCAAGTGGGTACACCGAAGATGCCAGGCGCCTGACCCGCCACAGCACACGGGACACAGGGTCACTGACAGAGCGGGAAGGGCCCGAGGCCGGACAGCCGTCCTGGCGCTTGAGTGACAATTTGAGCGAGGAGGAGGCCAAGCCTGGAACTCAGGTGGGCCAGGCCAGGGCTCTATGCTGAGCATCACCTTAGGCCCGAGCCACTTTCCACTGTGCCTCACTGTTGCTGGAAAGAACAGCAACCAGGTGAACGACAGATCTTTAGACCTGGGTGCTGGGTAGATACTTTTGTGGAAAACAAGACAAGCCTGTCGTGTCAAGGAAAACCACTGGCAGTGTCTGCTACCAGTGATAAAACTGAGCCTTCAACAGAAGATAGGAATTTTTGGAAATTTGTACCCACCAGAAACATGGCAGCCTCTCGACGGTGAAGGCCCTTTCGAGGGGCTGGGTGGTGCTTTTCAATGCAGCTTTTCAGGTAACGAGTAAGGCACTGAACACCGCCACAGCTCAGGGAGCCACGCACTCGGGTCAGGGTCACGCAGAGCCCAAGAACGAGTGACAGAAAGTTTGAAAAGAAACAATCTCAGCCATGCAGAAAGGGCCAGGACAGGGAAGTCCCTGGAGCCCGTATCACCTGACGTGTGTGCTAAAGTGAAGAGGCTCACGTCGACCTATGACTATTACCCTCCAGACTGTCTGGACTTCGCTTGTTTTCCTAAAATGCCCACTTGGTTCTGTTTGGCGTGGTTTTTGCCCTTCGGTGCTAGGGATCGAACCAGGGCTCAAGCAAATGAGGCACGCGCTGCGCCCGAGTCTCCCTGCTGCCAGTCAGCTCTGTCTCGACCCCGGTCCAGGGCAGCCGCTGCCCCTCCCGTCCCTCCTGGCCATGACCGCAGGCCAGCTTCCTGGTGTGCAGGAGCAGGGTGGGCCAGGTCTGCTGTGCGGGGCTCAGCTGCGGGGTGCGCTGCCCTGTGGGGCTGCAGCTCACCCTCGGGCACCTCAGGACAGCACTGACGATGCCCACCTGCACCCGAGACACGGAGTCCCCAGGATTCTCCACTGTGAAGTCACATGTCTGGAAGCAAGTCACACCCCCATGGGAGGTGGGGTCCATGGATTAAGACCTACCTTCCGGAGCGGGTACACGTGCTCCACACGTACTGCTCAGAGCTCAGTACAGGGGGTTTGAGAGCAAAGGCTTTCAGGGGTGCTGCTAGGCTGTGTTCTGGTTGGCCAGCTTTTAGACAGGGTCTCCCCAGGTAGCCCAGGCTGGCCTTGAACCCAGGGGTCCTGCTGCCTGTAAAGCACGGGCCACCATGCCCAGCTAAACAAAGGGTTTTAATGAGACAGAGCCACCCAGGTCCCGCGGTGGCAGGATCCCAAATGTACACCGCAGTTAGCCTGCCACAGACTGCCGCCTACTGGGCACGGTGGCGCAAGCCTGACCCCAAGCGCCCGGGCTGAGGGAAGAGGACTCCCGGGTTCAAGGCCAGCCTGGGCTACGCGGCAAGACGCCGGCTCAGAAACCGAGAAGAAGCTACCACACAGGAACCGTGGTGCGGCATCAAAGGAGAGTATCCAGCTGGTCCCGCGGCTTCTCCACGCACCGCGCGTGAGGATGCGCTCCTTCCCAGGCCCCTGCGAAGCGCGGCGAGGCTCCAGCAGCCTTCCATCTGGCTACACAGCAGAGACGCAAAAAGATAAACATTTCTCACTACTATTTTGTTTGGGAACATGGTTATTTTTAATAAAAATGTTATTTATGCTCGGTGGCAGACCACTGGCCTCGCAGGTGTGAGGTTCAGGGTTTGCTCTCTGGGACCGCAAAAAATAAAAAGTACACAAAGACACAACAAATTAATATGTTTTAAATTTCAGTTTTAGCTCACATAAAGTAATTATCCTAAGCTAAAATCCATACAAACAAAAGTGTGAGGGTTCACAATAGTTTTTCAATTTAAAGGACCCCAAGACAAGAACGTTTCAGAACCGCGGCTCCAGGGATGGGCAGCGCCCAGCACCCAGGGCCGACAGGTGCAGCCGGACCACACGCCGCTCTCAGGAGCCACCGCACACAGCCCACAGCAGCGGGCAACTGCGTGACCCTCCTGAGCCAAGCACCACCGCCTGGAGATGGTGTCAGGAGCCGTGGGTGATCTTATGTTTTTATTAACGTTTCCTCCAAACTCTAAGACACTATCAACTTGTTACCAGCTTAGCTGGGGTGGGGGGGCGCGTAATACATAGTGATTAAAAGACAGATTTTGATTTTAGGAAAATCTTTTAAAATAAAAGAATTTCTGGGCCGGAGGGTTAGCTCAGTGGTTTCGGCGCCTACCTCGCAAGTGCAAGGTCCTGAGTTCGATCCCCAGAAACCACATACAATGCTGGGCGTGGAGACTCACGCCCACCGGCAATCAATACCACATAGCACAGAGCCGGGCGTGGTGGCTCACGCCTGTCATCCCAGCACTCGGGAGGCAGAGGCAGGAGGATTGCTGAGTTTGAGGCTTGCCTGGGCTACATAGTGAGCTCAGAGCCAGCATGAACTACAAAGTGAGACCCTGTCTCAAAAAGAAAAAAATAAATAAAATAAAATAATTTCTCAAACACCAATACTGGTCTTCCCAAATCAAGGCACCTAAAACACATGCATAAATAAAGCCAAATTACACTGATGTGGGAACCTCACGATCAGGTAAGTTTCCTATTTCTTTTAAATGACGGGCTGTGGGGGAGGGAGTTCTCCAGGCTAAGCTGAGTTCACACACACGCCGCGCTGGACAAACCGAGCACCCTGTCAGGGCCAGGCTCGGCGAGTTCCCAGGGCCAGCCTGGAGAATGGCCTCAGCCCGCAGGTCGCCAGCCCTCTTCCCTCCACGCTCCTTTCTACTCCGCCGAAGGCCCGTAGCAGCAGCCAGGCCTGCAACCCCGGCACCGCACACAGAGGCCAGGCATCCAGCACCCCCACGTCCGTCCTACAGCCAACGAATGGAAATTACTTTGAACAAAGGCGACTAGGAGGAGACCGCGTCAGCCACAGATGCCAACCCCGCACCAGGTCAAACCAGCACTCAGCTAGGAGCCAGGCCCACTAGGCTTCTCACATCTGCCTTCCCAGAGATCCAGCACAAGCAGTTAAAAAATTCTTGGTGAATGCTGTCTTTCGAAAGTTAAATTCTTTCGCTATTCCCAGCTTGTGATCATTTAAAAAGAATTTTCCAAAGCAAGGTCTAATATTAGCCTCAAAATGAAGTTTCCATTCCACTGAGGCGCTATTCTCAGCAAAGTAACTACCGCGTAATCAGATTGTCTCGGAGCAACTCGTTTAAATGCAGATGGACATACTTGAAATACCAGCTGCGGCACCGCAGATCTGGAAAAGGCCTTACTCTGGGAGAAATCATTCATAGAATTAGGCTTCTTAGGCTGGAAATTACTCGGTTTTCCTGCCAGCTCCCTTGTAGCTACGGACACGCTCCCCTCTACCTTTTAAACTCCTCTGTGCACCCCGGAGCCAGATTTTGTTAGCATGGAGGTGAGAAGCCGTCGCCTGAACCTGGTGCACAGCACACACGAAACACCCCACGACCCTGTGTCCCTCACCCAAGGCTCTGGGGCACGGAGGCTGCACGAACCTGCCCTACCGAGCATTCCCTGCACAGACCGGGCCCTTCTGGCCTCACCCAGGGATCCAGCGAAACAAAGCGTGCCCAGCTTTCCACAGAGCCACTGGACCTGACAGCTCAGTACCGGTGGGACTCGGTCAGGACGGAAAGGAGGAACAACCTCGGGAAAAACAACACCAGATTAATATGCTGAACATACACACAAAAAAATAGATAAACAAATGGATTTTTAACTTCCAAAGAGAATAAAAGTACAGCAGTGAGCAAAACCATCACTACATAAGAACATAACCGTAAGACTTGTCGATACACACAGGGTAAGTATGCACAGTGAAGTGGGTACGGAGTGCAGGAGGCATCCGTGCCGTGGCGGTGAGGGCCGGGTGGCTCCTCCCAGCCCGCGCTGGACACGGAGGGGCAGGGACAGCGCAGATAGACCTGGGTTTCGGAGTGTAGGGCATATGAACACATCTCCACTGAAATTCAGGATAAAAAGATTGTAGGAAATAAAACCCTAAATGGTTTTGCAGCTGTGATGTGCCAGGTGGGACCCGGGTACGGGAAGACCCACAAGACCCCGCCTGGCCTGCTGAGCTGGACAAAGGCACTGAAACAGCACACAGAGCAGAACTGAGATTTAACTCGCTCCTGCGTGCCCGCTGACCCCCGTGTGCTTCCGTCTTCTTGTCCACAGGGGTCGTGGGCACCACACTTACACGTTTGAACTGACAGAGGCCATCTGCATCTTGAGAATCAGAAAGTCTCAGTAAGGACAGGGATGAGGCTGCCAGGGACGGGCAGCACTGCCGGGGGATACCGGCTCGTCTGCCACCACACGACAGTCCTGCGACAGCCCAAGAAGCAAGCCGGACAGGGGACAACACGGAAATGAGATCGGAACAGCTGGGCCACAGCCACACGGACCACAGCAAAGGGAGCTGCGGGGCCCAAACACCTTCAATCCACAGGAAGCGAACCAGCGGAGCCCCTGCAGGCGAGAGCTGACATTTTACACCTATCACCTGCGGCTCCACCCCGCTCAGGGGCACCCTTAGCACCAAATGCAGCGATCCTGGGTCCTAGAAACATGACGTCACGGACCCTCACCAACCAAGCACTGAGCTCGTGAAACATCTGGTTTTTTAGAATGCACTTCCCAGGGCCAAGTGCTGCCCATCTGTAACCCCAGCACCTAAAGCCGTAAGCAGATCAAAGCAAGTGCAAGGCCCACCTGGGCTATATAGTGAGTTCAAGGCCAGTCTGAACTACAGAGAGAGAGACCCTGTCTCAGGAAAAAAAAAAAAAAGACCTCGAGCTGGGCATGGTGGTGCACACCTGTCATCACCGCACTCAGGAGACTGAGGCTGAGGCGTGGGTTCAAGGCCAGCCTAGGTGACACAGTGAGTTCAAGGGACAGCATCTTTAAAAACCAAGACAAACAAAAGAGGACAACAGGATGTTCAGTTTATCAACGTAAAGCTGAGGAATCGATAACGCGCCGAAGGGGAGACCTTGTGGGACCAGCGCTGGAGAGTACGAAACACGCCACGCAGACAGCGCCTCGGGACGATGCCTCCCAACACCCGTTCCCGAGATCTCCGGAACAAGCCGGTCAGGGAGACGTGCTCCTTGAAACAGAATCAGACGTGGCCTCGGCCTGGCCACGGGGAGACGTGAGCAGCGTGGATACACGGACCTCGGCCACGTACGCCCGACGGGCCAGAGCCACGCAAATACGCACGAAGGCCGGCTGCGCGCCCGGCTCCCGAGCGGCGAGACCCGGCAAGGCAGGCGGGCAAGTGACACGGCCGGCGTGAGGGCGCCACGGCCAGCCACGCGTGCCTCCGACGCTTCCCACGGGGCTGGCGGCTTCGGGGGAGGAACGTTCTAGAGGCCGAGCGGGGGCGGCTGGCGAGCGGAGCCCGGGGTGGGGACGCACAGGCGCCGGGCGGAGGGCTGCGGGCGAGCAGAGCCTGGCAGACAGCGCCCCAGCAGCGGGGCTGGCTGGCGTGGCGGCGGCGGCCCGGAGGCCCAGGCGACCTCCACGCAGGGGCTCTGCCCCCTCACGGCCGGCCCCCCGCGCCAGACGCCTCGCCCTCAGCCCTCCCAAACGCTGCCCCCCTTGCGCTCCGCCTGAGACCCAGGGCAGGAGGGGCCTCCGCGCGCCACAGCCCCTCGGCCGAGCACCCGCAGCCCGGAGACCCGCGCCCCCGCCCGCTCCTCGGCGGGGTCTGCGCGGCGCCCGCCCCGGGACCCCGGCTCCTCCACCCACAGCTCTCCCACGAGCGGGCGGCCCACGGCCGTCGTGTCCGCCTCGGCTCCACAGCTACGACACGAACACGGCCCCGCGGGGAGGGCCGGGCCGTGACCAGAGTGGCTGCACTTGCCGAGGGTGGACACCGCTTCGTTTAGGGCGCTATCAGTTAGCTGTCGCTTCTGTATTACTGCAAGCTACAATAAAAATAAAACAAACTTCACCATTTTTTAGAAGTACTTATTTTACCTCGCCAGCCCCACCGGAGCTAAGTGCATTTTTTCCAATTGACTTTTCCCACCATAAAATACAGCAGAAAAATGTGGCATAGACCTTAAAATAGTCCTATATAAACACTATGTGAGTATATATAGACGCACTTGCTGTATATAGAAATCACTGGGCTTAAATGATGATAAGTTTTGCTATTTTAGGAGACAAAAGCCCCTTTGACCAAAGCTTTCCTACTTCCAGAACTTCCCAGGGCCACCCCGTGCGGTGTCGCTGCCCCCGCCCGACAGCACACAGCCAGGGAGGCCTCGGGGTGCCGGGCCGGAGGCGACGCCGGCTTGTCTTTAAAAAATACACTTGCTGCTGGCGAAGGTAGAGAATTAGTTGGTTCAGACACCGTCTGCTGTGAAGACCGCTGCTGAGTCGAGCCCTGAACCGTCTCCACCCGCAGCAGACCGTGCCGCTGCTCAGGGCCGCTCCTGGCCAGGCCGCACCTGGAGGGGCCTGTCTGTCCTGAGGTGCTCAGCGCTGGGCTCCCCCCGCAGCGTGGGCTCTGCGCAGAGGAGCGTCCTGCACAGGCCCCGCCTCCCTTCTCGCGCTAGTTACTGTGCGTGGGTTTGTCGGCCTATTTTTTTTTTTTTTTTTTTTTTTTGAGACAGGGTCTCACTTTGTAGTTCAGGCTGGCCCTGAGCTCACTATGGTGCCCAGGCAAGCCGCCGCGAACTCAGCAATCCTCCTGTCTCTGCCTCCCGAGTGCTGGGATGATAGGTGTGAGCCACCACGTCCGGCACTGTGGTGTGCGGTGTTGATTGTTGGTGGGCGTGTCTCCACACCCAGCATTGTATGTGGTTACCGGGGATCGAACTCAGGTCCTTGCTGGAACCACCTGAGCTAACCCTGCGGCCCCGGCCTATCTATTTTGAACCTGGAGTTCTGAGACAAGCCTCCGCCCGGAGCACTGGGACCACAGATGAGCACCGCCATCTAACACTTCTGACACTAAAACAAAGTCTGAGCCCAGCTTTCTCTCATTCTTCCCTGTAGTTTCTTCCTCTGCATCCCTAAGATACACTAAAACAGAAAACAAAATTCAAGTTGAAAAGTATCTTTTAAGACAATAATATTTAAAGAATTCCTTAAGTATTTCAAGACTACTCTTACTGAGTGGCTGAATTTTACTTCTCTACAAAAGTCCTCACCCAGTAAGATTAGAAATGTGTACATTAAGAAAAATGAATCCACGCAGTTCTCAGGTATTAGAGCAGGCTCAGCAGAAATTTGGGTCGGTCTGGCTTCCTTAAGGAATAGCTACATTCACACCTCTTTTCACCACAAGCTCAAGACCAGCATCAACTCTACAGCATGATCCTGCTTTGTTTTTAAAAAGTTTGTTTTTAAAAACACTTGTTTTTGTTTTTTTTTTTGGGGGGGTGTTGTTTTTTTGAGATAGGGTCTTACTATGCAGTTCAGGCTGGCCTTGAATTCACTGTATGCAGCCCAAACTGGCCTCAAACTCAGAGCTATCCTCCTGCCTCAGCCTCCCAAGTGCTGGGATTATAGGCATGCGCCACCACGTCATCGCCTAGATTTAAATTTTAGTTGTTTTTATTTCCAAGGTTATAGGCATATATCTTGATCATCATTATAAAAATTTCATCTTTTTACATATCCTTAATATTTATGAGAACTTGACCTTGACTTTTATAAAACACTTTAAAACACCACATTTAACTATTAAAATTTTCCCATCGGGCATACATTCTCCCAAAAATATGCTTTATTCCCAATACAGGACTACAAATAGATGTCTACTTTCTTAACATGAGATTACTTTAAAAGATGAATTTGAAAACAGTCATATTAAAGCATTCTTTGCTTTACAAAGTAAAAAAAAATTTTTTTTATTGAGACAGGGTGTCCCTTTATAGCCCAGGCAAGCCTTAAACTCAGTAATCCTCCTGCTTCTGCCTCCCGAGTACTGGGATGACAGGCGTGAGCCACCACGCCTGGTGTACAATTTTTTTTTTTATTTTGAGGTAACTGTACAATCAGAAGTGCTTGTAAGAAATCACACAAAGGTCCCCTGTGTTTCTGTCCAGCGGTAGCACCTTCCGCGGACAGCGAGACGCCCACACCAGTCCGGCCGGAGCCTTCCCATCGCAGGGACGGCGGCCCCGTTTGCACAGCCGTACCCCCAGCCCCTCCCAAACAGATCACCACACCCGCCTCTCTGCTGCAAGGGTTTAGCTTTTGACCGTCAGTGGCTTTTTAAAGAAAATTGTAGTACTACATCTTTGCAGTACATATGATTACATTTATTGCAAAGCTTTCTGGTGTATTTGTTTGTTGCTGCACTAGGGATGGAAGCGGGCCCTTGTTTTTGCATGGCAGGTGCGGTACCGCTGAGCTAAATCCCAAACCCAGCTTTAGCTTTTAAGTTTAAGCAAAAGCAGCTCACAAAATGCCAACTGATGGGGCAAAAAAAAAAAATCTTTCAACTGACACAAATTTGTTTTACATGCAGCTCTGGAAACCCCAAAAGTAGGCCCTGACCCAACAATCAAGTCAGCGAGGCTCCCTAGGACAGCGTCCCAGAGCCACGTGAGCAGACGGCCGCTTTCAGGGCACACAGGACCCCACCCTGGGTCAAGCCCGCGTCTGCGAGCCGCTCTCTGGCAGCAGCAGTGTCCTCCAGGCGGCTCCTGCTTGGCTCCTCCTGTGCAAGGCACTGAAAAGCCACCCGTAACTTGGGCAAACGCTGAGCTCAGTGCTGCGGGAAAGAGTTCTGCAAAGGTAACTAAGTCCCAGGTAGTCTGACCCGAAGTAAGGAAGACTATCACTCTGGGTGGGCCTGACTTAATCAGGCGGTGGGGTTGAAAAGTAGGACAAGGCTTTCTGAAGGAAGAAATCTGACACGGGAACCTGCTTTGGATCACACCTGCTGGTTCCAGCCTGCTCAGGATCTTCTCTTCCCGACTGTCCGCTCTAAAGCTGGGCTTTCGTAAGGCCCCGCGACACCCACCCCTGGCACCCAGCGCCTCCTGACCGGTGCCTGCACAGGCAAGGGCGTGCCTCCCCCGCTCTGCCCTCGAGGGGAGCCCTGCCCAACAGGAGCCACCCAGGAGGGACTCACAAGGGAGACACCACGAGAAGATCAGGAGCAGATTTTAAGTGGACAACTAACGTGTGGCGCTGCGCAGACAGGCCCGCGCCATGCACCTCCCGGGGCGATCGGATGCGAAGGCTGACGGCGCTGAAGTGGGGAGGTGACCACGCGGTGGCCGGCACGTCGTCCCGGGGTGCTCACGTCCCCCAGAGCGTGCTCCCCGCCGGCTCCTCCAGTCTCGCAGCCAGACACTGTGGCCAGAAACCCAAAGTGAAGCGACGGATAGAAAACTCCAGTCATGATGTGACTTGTTTAATGGCCCATCCGAATGATTTGTGAGAAAATCTCATGAACCAACAGAACAGATACTGAGAGTTTTTTTCCATTATTCTCTCCCAAAGTATTTAAAGACTTGGATTTTCCCATCTTTTAGAGAAATATTTTCTTATAAATAGTGAGGCATGCCGGGCATCTCCACATCTTTTTTGGTGGTGTGTAACACTCACTGCACACTCACTGGAATGTTTTCCTAGTCGATGATCAGTAGCGGAAAACAGGCCAAGACAAAAGATGGCTCTGGGGAAGGGAGGGAAACTCATCTTTCCCATGAGGCAGGTAGCTCTTCTACAGAACTACGGGATTTATTTAGAACCAGAGAGGCTGTTTTTGTCCTTAGGCTTTGTAGTCTTGAGGATATAAATAAGGACTAGTTAGTAACAGTCCAACACATTAGTAATACTTCCACACATCCAACAGCAGATTTTTTTTTTTGAGACAGGGTCTCACTTTGTAGTTCAGGCTGGCCCTGAGCTCACTATGTAGCCCAGGCAAGCCGCCGCGAACTCAGCCATCCTCCTGTCTCTGCCTCCTGAGTGCTGGGATGACAGGTGTGAGCCACCACGCCCAGCCAGCAGGAGATTTTTTAAAGAGAAATAGATTTCCTCCCAACTACTGGTGCTGTAACTTATAATCTGTGCTTCTGTTCCTTGCTGTGTTTTAGTTTTTGGACAAAGAATCACTTAGAACTTTGTATCCTAAACTTAATTTAACTAAACTAACTTGCATGATCTCTACAGGACAAGCCAAAACCAGTAATTACATGAGTCAGGTAGAAAATGAGCCCTCCTGCGACACTCGGTGCGTCACCTCCACACACACTGTGCCGGGCAGTGCCGCAGACCAGACCACCCTGCACATGCGTGGGGAGGTAAAGCATTACTTCTGCTGAATCTGCGGAAGGGGAGGCCGCGGGTGTAGCCGGGTGTACAGCGCTTCCCCAGCCCGTGCAGGGCCCTGGGGTGATCTCATCACTTGAGAAATCACCCTGTGTAAAGGGGAAACGAAAGGCTGGTTTTGTTACAAGAAAGACCTCTTCTCTTTCGCATTCAAGTTACTCTGCCTCAGTTTCACAACCTCAATTTAGAGTAACGAGGTAGACTTGTTTCAAGTTTATTATGATTCATGTGCTAATAATTGTATAGTTAATAATCACATGATACAAGGGAAAGACCTATCAAATTTATCAAAATTCACTGATTACTGGAAGCGAAAGGAAAATTGAAAGTCATCTAGTTCAAAATCTAATGTATTCAGATCTTGAGTTTGATATAAATAATTTGAAAAAAGGAAGACCATAAAAATATTTCAAGTTCTCCTCACCTTTCCTCAAAGAGAAGTCTTGACATTTTACTATTTGTTCCTAGAAACTGCAAGCACTTCAGTATCGCGAAAGGGAAGAAAAACAATGTCGTTAGATGACTTTTAAAACTAATCTCTACCGTATAGTCTTTCACAATGTCTTTCCCCCCTTCCCATGATGTATTTCCCTCTTTCCCCCAGTATCTCTCAAAATGGAGAGGAAATAGAAAAAAAAAAGAGTTTTATTTCTATGAGAAAAAAAAAATCCACAATCCAAACATCCACCGAAACCTACCAACCAAACATTCTAACAAGAGAAAACGCTTATAACTAGTGTTTTTTTAATAGGGCCACCTGCCTCAGCCTCCCGGAGCTGCACAGCCGCACCCTGAACCCCTCCCGCCCTCCTCCGGGGCTGTATCCACAGTCCTCCCCGTGAGGCCCGGGAAGTGGCAAGCTTTCCACGGAGGGCAGCGGGCTCCGCACCCCCCGCCTCCCCACAGGCGCGTCCCGGGCGCGGTCCGGACCCTGACGTCGCCGGCAGGAGCTGGCGCCGGGCGGGTCCCCCAGGCCACGGCCCCCGGGCCCACAGGCGCACCCGCCTTCACCCTCCCCGCGGCCGGGACAGACACCCGCGCGAGGACCAAACGACGCAACTCGGGGACAGAAGAATCTGGGCCAACTGCTAAAGCACCCAGGTTTTCAAATTCCAGAAGGGCAGGCCACGCAGACACGTGGCTGGAGCCCCCCTCGCACAGGCACGGCAGCCGGGCCGCCTCGGGGACAGTCCCCACCGCCAGGGCGGAGAGCCCTCCTGCCCGCTGCTCCTCAGGCGCCAGGACCCAGACCAAAGCGGTCGTCCCCTCTTCACCGAACCAGCCCTCTGCCCTGCAGGCCCAGGCGCGCACAGGAGACGGGGCCGACCGCTTTTCCTCTGGCTTCCGGCGGCACGCCCTGGTGCGGAGCGGCGCCCAGCCCCCGTGAGGCTGCGTGCTTCCACCTCAGTTCCAGGTCTGCGGCTGCCGTGACCTTCCCACTCCTCCAAGGTCTTCAAAGCCACCTCACTGATGCTTAAAATCTCCCGTGGCTTCCGTTACATTTAGGAGCATTTCGGTCCTTCAGTACGGTTTACAATTAGGTCTATCCCGGTATCCTTTTTTTTTGAGGAACCAGGGATCAAACTCAGGCCCTTGCACTTGCCAGGCAGGCGCGGCACCTCTGAGCTGCATCCCTGGCCCATGACAAGATATTTTTTTGCTTATGTCTCTTCCTACTTTGCTCATCCTGCGCCCCGATACACCTGTCACAATTCCCCAGCAGACACGCTAACTCCCAGTTCCCTCTGCCACCAGCAGGGGCGCCGCGGCTCCCTCGCTCTGGCTCTTGCTCGGACACGGTTCGAGCCCTGCTCACCTCGCAGCCTGAGACCCCGGCCTGTCCGGCTGGAGGGGTGGGCCCCGGCCCGCCCCTCTGGCCTCCCTCCGTCCTCTGTGGGTCCCTGAATAAAAGGGCTCTCTTTTCCATCTGCAGCCTTAGGAACAGGCTATATAATACTCCACCAGCCGCTGAACAACTGTCTCAAGCCAATAAGGTAGAAAGGGAAAGTCAAGAAAATGCTCTTATCTTCGCAAGATCTTATCATAAGAAGAGATTATTTTTCTGCCTGGGACACAATGCAGTAAATGAAGCCAGGGAGTGACTGCCAACTATTTAATTTTAGTAACTGTTTCCTGAAAGAGTGACTAATTATTTTTACTCCATCTAAGGCCTTGTACATAAAAGGCATCCATTTCCTATTTAATTGTAATGATTTTATTATTTTAACTTCTACTGGCACCAAATTCTAGAAAAATTATAATAGAGCTTGTCTGTGGATGAAGTCAGTTTGAAAAACAACAAGTGGAAATCAAATCCTGAGCTCCTTCCTGTCAGGCCTGGGAACATCTTCAAAGAATTTCTGTTGCGTTCTTAAACATAGCACATAACCGGCCTGGGAACCACGATGCTAAGGTTCAAGTACAAGGGGTTGTCACAGTTTTAAAAAGCTGTGCAATTGCTTAAAGAATGACCAGATGAAAGGGTCAACAGTCAGGGTCTGCTTGCTTATGTTAAGAGCCTCGAACACTGAGCATCCTTTTGAGGGCTCTGGTCCTCAGGAGAATGGCTGTCAAAAGCCTTCTGGGGGGCCGGAGATTTAGCTCACTGGTTCCGGCGCCTGCCTCGCAAGCACAAGGTCCTGAGTTCGATCCTGGTAACCACATACAATGCTGGGCGTGGTGGCTCACGCCTGTCATCCCAGCACTCAGGAGGCAGAGACAGGATGATTGCTGAGTTTGAGGCTTGCCTGGGCTCCATAGTGAGCTCAGGGCCAGCCTGAACTACAAAGCGAGACCCTGTCTCAAAAAAAAAGAAAGCCTTCTGGGAAGAGGCGTGTAGGACCTCAGCAAAGCCTCTGACACGGATTCAGATGCCCAAGGGGTCCTCGGCCAACATCCCTCACCATGCAAGGCAGTTCTTCGAACGCTGACGTGCGCGGTATGCTGGGCTCAGCGGCACACACACAGCTGTAGTCTCGCCTCCTGGGGAGCTGGAGGCAGCCTGGGAAGCTCAGTGAGACCCTGTCTCAGTAGAACAAGAGCCCAGCACAAGAGCACCTGGCAGGCACAAGCCCTTAGTTCAAGTCCCAGCACTCTGCAAAACACAGCGTGCGACGGCGTCGGCAAACAGCACGGCTGCCTCATGTCAGCCGGGCGCAGAGCGGGCTCCGCGGTCTGCCGTGCGCTGTGGGGCTGGGCAGGACAGCAGCGGAGGGCGCCTCGTGTCCTCTGCAGAGCTCCCACTTCGGCCATCTGTGAAGTGGACACAGAGCTAAGTTCACCACAGAAAACTAAAGCACAGGCCTGGCAGAGCAGGGATGGCCCACAGTACAGTGACCACCTCACAGGTGGACATCCTCCCGGACTCGAGGTTAAACCATCTCAGGGTGCACGGGGGCGCCTGTTCATCCCCAGCCGCAGACCCTCCCTCCGAGGGCCCGCGCCAGAGTCCTCTGCGCAGGAGGCCTCCTGTCCCCCCAGCACCTCAGCACTGCAGGCCGGCCAGGCTTGCAGGTTGTGGGCCCGGCGCTCGCTCCCTGAAGAGGCTTCCATGAGAGGAGCTCGAAGGCCCCTGACTTTCACTACTTCCTCTGCAAAGAAACAGGAGACTGCAGTCCCTGGGACGGCGAGGCTCTCGCCGGGTGCCCTCGTCTCCCCAGCACCCTGCACGGACTGCTGGGCCTCGGCGGAGGGAGGCCGAGTGCCAGTGAGCGCAGGCAGCTCGCACAGCACTGAGTGGAGCCGAGGGGCACAGAGCGGAGCAGGCAAAGACCAAAGGATGGAGCAGAGCAGGAGCCAATGACCGTCCAACCCGACAACAACGGAGGTTGCTAGTTTAGAATGAGTCAGAATTCACCAGAGATCAAGAACGGTCTCGTCCGGCACAGCTGTGGACTCATTCGACGATTCTTACTGGGGACTCTGCGCTACACACCGTACAAAAGCACTCGGGAGCTGGGCGTGGGGCGCACACCTGTAATCCCAGCACTCAGGGGCTGGCCGAGGCCTGTCAGCCTGTTCCACGTCTGAGGCCAGCCTCGGCTGCACGGTGGGTTTAAGGCCAGCCTGAATTACAGGGCAGACTGTCTCAGACCGAAAACAGCAGCACTAAGGATTAAGACACAAACCTATATGCACAAGACTCTTCCTAACTGCCAAGTACTGGAAGTCTAGTGAGCCAAACAGAACACTGACCTTAAAGAATTCTAATCTGGCCTTCAAAACTCTGGTTTCCTAGGAATTTATCTAATTGCAGGCAACTTCTTTATCCTAAAGTTACTATAA